>JAOTOM010003128.1:0-136513 GCA_034440615.1 Ashinkailepas kermadecensis
TGTTCACGGGTCTGCCTCTTCTCGACCAGCTGTCAGCTGCCGGGATAGGAGGGACGGGGACGGCGAGGGAAAATCGCATCCCTAAGGACTGTGTCCTGACTCCAAGCGCCAAGATGAACAAGATGAAGAGAGGGTCTATCTCATCAGTGTGCACTGAGGATGTGGCACTGGTGCGGTGGACAGACAACAAGGCCGTCACCATGATGAGTAACACACGGCGTTGAGCCCATGCAGAAGGTCGCAAGATGGTCCCGTCAAGAGAAGAAGAAAATGATCGTAGACATGCCGTATTCAGTGGCAGAGTACAACCGAACCATGGGAGGGGTAGATCTTCATGATCAGTTCGTCGCCAGCTACCGCACCAGGATACGTTCCAAGAAGTGGTGGTGGCCTCTGTTCAACTGGACGATCAACTCTGCAGTGGTCAACGCCTTGCTGATGTACAGGATGCTGGGACACGACACAGCCCTGCTGCAGTTCATCCGGGAGTGCGTGCTGGAGACCATCACGGTGCACGGTACCGCCCCAGCACAGCCCGGTGTTCGACCGCTGCCTGTGCTCGGCTCGGCTGGGGACAACATACTGTGGGATGGAAGGGACCACTGGCCAGGTAAGGGAACAAGTAAGTTCGGCAGATGCCGGCACTGTTCAAGGCGTTCCGCCTACGTGTGCACGAAGTGCGCTGTGCCTGTGCACCCAGAGTGTATGAGAGGCTATCATACCAGGTAGTACGCCAGTGTCGATGACGACGCCGTTGAACGTGTTGTCCGTAACTCAGAAATGCCGTTTTATTCACATATCCTTCAGTCGTTTTTTCGACCGAGCGCAGTTCGACAGATGCCGGCACTGCTCAAGACGCTCCCCCTACGTGTGCACAAAGTACGTTGTTCCTGTACACCCAGGGTGTATATGCAGTTGTCACACCAGGTAGTGTGTCAGTATCGGCAAAGATACCGCTTAACGTGTTCCGTAACTTAGAGATGATGTCTTATCCGCATGTCCAGCTTGGTTGGTTCGTGTTTCTTCCTTCAATATCTTACCAGCAGGGTTTATTCAATACAGTTTGATGATGGCCTGATTCGTCAGTATCACTTATGGGGCTTTATAAAGGTCCAAACTGAGCTGTACAGAATATACTTAGCACACGTGTGATTTGGCTATTAGCATAGTGATTCGTTTGGAAGCATTGCATGAGGGAATACGACACGCTGCATATTGTTTACAAAGTAAAATGTGAAATACTGGATGTATAACTTCCCTATATACCTCATCTGAATATATCACGAGCTTGATTTAATCTGCACCAGGCCTCTAACACATCGGTGAACTTCTCTACCAGAAAGCTTCTAAAAAATCCGTCTGGTATGGATTATACACCGATAAACTTACACCATCGACGTATTCATGACCACATTAAAGCCGAGCGGCAACTATAGTTGCCAGTCCCGAAACCACTATTTCCATCAGTTCGACTGCCTCCAAAAAATTGTATATATACTTCACAGAGTCCAAAAAAGGTGTTCCTGGGGCTTCCTAAAATAAATGTTTTGGAATTATAGGTTTTAAAGGGGGTTAAGGGGGACATGATTGAAATGTACAAAATTGTTAAAGGACTAGATCAGATCAATTCGAATGAAGCTCTTCAGTTTAGAGTATCACATAGGGGTCATCAATTCAGGTTAGACAAGTTGAGGTGTAGGACAGTTAAGCTACAACGGGTCTTCAGTCAAAGGGTTGTTGATCAGTGGAATAGAATGCCTGCTGATGTTGTGGGGAGTTCCTCATGGAATGTATTTAAAAGTAGGGTGGACACATTTTTAGACAGGAAAATCTTGTTTTTGAGTTCTAATTTGTGATGGATGGGATGTGATTTATGCTAAGTAAGTGTGCATGACACAGACCCCTTTAAGCAGGCATGGATGCAGTTTGAAAATGACTGGTAAGGCATTCAATCCACATGTGTTAAGAGGGATCAATGGAATAGGGCTGGAGAGCTAGGGTAGATAGGCATTGATAGGTGTTTGGGATGTTGGTGGACGGTTTCGTTAGGACGTGGTGATGGTTGGGGTGGGTCTTTTTACCAGGCTTATGGTATCTTCCATTTACAGACTTAACTGGATGGGCCCTTGGGTCTCTTATTAAGTCTAAAGACTTTATAACTTTATATAGGGTGTACCTGGCAGTGGATTCAGCACCTTCCTTCGGGATGTGATGCTGATGAGATTGGCTATGGTAGCACAATGGGCATGATCGGAGGAGTTTGTAATTATTCAGGAGTGTGTTATGCAATATCAGGTGAATGGTGCTAGATAGGCTGGGATATATAGCTCCCTAGGAACTTGAGATAATGGATTGATTGGGGTGAGAGCATGTACTTTTCTAGTATCCTTTCTAGACAGGCTTAACCCAGATGGGCCCTGTGGCTCTTATTAAACCTTAACACTTTATGACTTTATGACTTTATGAAAGTCAGATGTAGCATATAAAACATAGCTAACTTACCTAACGATTAGCACAGTTTCCTAGAACAGTTCTGCAGCATGTTTGTAAAACCAAGGCTATTCCGCACACCTTTAATTCATTCGATATTTCATTTCATTCGTGCAAAGCAAGCTGTGGATATTTTGGGCACGCAGGTGTGCTATGCATGTGCAAGATGCAACACGACGCATGGAATCAAGGCTTCTCAGCAGAACATTTCAAGTGGCACCAATTGTGAAGCTGTTTTATGCACGAAATATATAACGCTCAAGCGGCATCACAACGTGCAATTGAAGTGTGATATTTTCAGACATTGTCTATTCTCGCGATTAAAATTGGGCATATCTGAAACGCCTATGATAGCTACGATGTTGAGCTAAATGCTCAGTACAGACCAATGTGATGACTACACTTAATACAATCACCACAACAATGACTACAGTTCCCCCCCGACGAGGCACCACCTTTACGTGGTGGGGGGGATTGAGTGCCCTTAGGACCCAGAATCCCAGTCCATCGGTGAGCCGGCGAGGGGTCAGACTAGGAGTGCCTCACTCGTCCTTCCATCCGTACGCTCCCATTCCAACGCCCATCTTATCCCAACATCCATATCCTTCACCTGGCCCTACAACACCAACTATCCCTACTATGAGCAGGCTGGACAACTTCCCCGGTCCTGCCCTCCAGCTCAGTTTTATCGGGGTAGCCGCGCCCCCTCGGCCCGTTCCCCGGGGTTGACGGAGTCCTGGAGGTTGAGGTCCTCCGTCGCACGGTGCTAGTTGTGACGGGGGACCAACACGCCTCTTTGGTCCTGATATCCCGGAGGGGCGGGCGGGCCCGTGGGGCCTCACGCGGGCCAAGTGGCCGGTCGCCTCGGGCCGGGGACCTGGGAATTTTTCCCAGTGTCTGCCGGCCCGGCCGGCTGGGGTCAAGGGGTGGACGGCGCTGGATCCGGGTCGGGGTGGTGAGTCCCTCTCTCCCGGCCGGGCGAAGGCGCCGTCTGCCCCGTATAGCTCCTCGGGCGCCTGGCGTCCTCCCGTCCGCGGGGCCCAGGCGTCCCCCCCCCGTAGGGCCCCTGTGTGGTGGGGCGCCCGAGGAGCAGAAACCAAGCATACTACATGGATTCGTTCAACACAAAAACCCATCCTGGACCCCGTGGGGACCAGAACACCGACTTACCCAGTGGAAGTCGCACCACCAACCCGACACCGGCAGAGGCATACCGCCCTACACGTTCTCCGCGCAATCCACCTAGCAGAGATCAGCATCTTGGTCACACCAGTACCACGTCGGCGTCAAGAAAAACTATACCACGCATTTTAATATTTAAATCCATTGACCCAGACAAGACCCTATCATCACTCTCGCCCTTCCAGCGTAAGAGAGGATGTGACCGCTTCGGGACCGTCACGCGCTGTGACAAATTACGGGACGAAGGGATAGAAGTGGAGTTTCAAAATCAAGAGGACGCAAGGAGGGCTTTAGGCATGGACAAGTTCATTTACAGCATACGAACCCCCGATGGCACTAGAGACATCGCCATTCCAATAAAAGTTGAACCACATAATACGAAGAATTTCTGCAAAGGAGTGATCAACTGTTACGATCTAAGGGACGTTTCGGAGGCTGAGATAGTTGACGGATTAACAGAATATGGTGTGGTAGAAGCGCAAAGAATGAAGGTGCGAAGGGGAAGGGAACTCCAACCCACTAATAACATCATCCTCACTTTCAGCTCCACTGACCTGCCATCAGCAGTGCAAGTAGGCTACGTAAGAGTAAAAGTGAGAGTCTTCGTCCCGAATCCAATGAGGTGTTTCCGATGCCAGCGGTATGGCCATACAACTCGATACTGTCGCGGCTGCCCTGCTTGTGGAAAATGTGGATCACCAGATCACACTCTTGAAAAGTGCGAATCGCAGAATGTGTGGTGTGTGAACTGTGGTAGGACACAAGTGCCACACACAACCTCTGACAGATCATGCCCAACGTACATCAAGGAAAAAGAGATATTGTCGCTGAAATGCACGAGGAATCTGTCCTTTCGGCAAGCCCGTGAGGCATACGACGAAAACCACCCGAAAGTGTCTTACGCCGAGATGACTCGCGGTAGCCTGACAAACTTTCCACAACAGCAGCCCACCATCACCACGCAGCTGCTTGCCCAACTTAGCACTTTGTTGAGTTCGTTTGGTATTGCTTGTACACCTTCCACGGGATCGGAGACACCTGAGCTGCATCACACAGTTCAGTCGTCTAGGCCGGAGCAGGCCAAAGAAACGTCAACCCGAGAACGACCACGGTGTTCTGAGATCTCAGACACAAAAGGAAGGAGACGAGTGGATCCTGGTACAGCGTGCCAAAAAACACTCCAAACTCCCGGATACTCCTTCCACCACACCCAATACTCCCACATCCAAGGTAACCCATCCCGCATCACCGCGATCAATCCCTGCTCCTCCCCCTCCTGCTCCTCCCCTTCCCCCTCCAACGTTCTGCTGTACATCATCGAGACGCATCCCTGTCACGCCTCCACCAGTGACACGAGACCCGAAGGCCAGTGTTCGCCAAGCAGCCCCGGACCTGGGACCGGTTGGCCGGGCGAGCCGAAACGCGTCTCCAAGCGTACAGTCGAGAGCCCATGCCACCCAGCTGACAATCCAGTCGACATCGGCACCTCACATTCCACCACCCATCCCACCACGTGGGGGCGATGCTCCGGCATCCCCATCCCCGATCAGAGGACGGAAGCGTGCTCCACCTTGGCAGGAATCCCCTACCGACGGAGCAAGCCCTAGGGGAAGGTCACGGACCCACTCTTGTTCCACGAAGTTCCAGTGACCGCCCTATTAGTCACTCCATCGTCTTAACTCGTTTTAACTGGCTTCTTTTACGGCAATTTTACAGTGGAATTGCCGAGGTTTGAAGACTTCCGTTTTTGATCTTGTGACCGTTTTAAATCGGCACAACCCTGCAGTCATCTGTCTCCAAGAGACAAAGCTGGCACCACAGGACACAGTGAAACTCAAATGTTACCAGGTGTACCGTAGCGATGTACACCCTACACACATTTCGCATGGAGGCGTGCTACTAGCCGTCCACCACAGCATACCAGCACGTGAGCTGGTCCTCCGAACACCTTTGCAAGCGGTCGCAGCGCAGGTTGCGCTTGACCACCATTGCATAAACGTGTGCTCCCTGTACCTGCCTCCTGGAACATCATTCCCTACTGCGGAGCTGAAACAGCTACTAACGGAGCTTTCTCCACCTGTTCTGCTACTGGGAGACTTCAATGCCCACCACACTGCTTGGGGATGTTCGGATATCAGCATACGGGGTCGAATCCTGGAAGATTTAATCTTGAACGAGCCACTCTGCCTCCTAAACACAGGTGCGCACACTCATCTGGCGCTGCCATCGGGCCGGACATCAGCACTAGACCTGAGCATAGCCAGTCCTGAACTGGCTCAGCAGTTCGAATGGTCAGTTCATGATGACTGCCTGGGAAGTGACCACTATCCGATATGGCTGACTTTTCGGAGAACCGTAGTTCTGGGAGTAGGGCCGCCACGTTGGAACTTAGGATGGCAGATTGGACCAGTTTCGAATCTCGGGCACAGATGGCTTTTACAACCGACATTGAAAATAACAGTACTAGTGTGGAAGATTTTACATCACGACTACTCCAGTGCGCCAATGAGTGCATTCCACGCACCTCTGGCACCCCACGCCGTATTCTAGTTCCCTGGTGGACCGAGGAATGCAAACAGGCTATCTGCGACCGCAAACGGGCTCTTAAGGAGTTCAGCAAACACAGCACTATGGCTAATATGCTAGCGTTTAAAAAGGCCAAGGCACTGGCTCGACGAACAATACGTGCCGCGAAGCGTGCATCCTGGCGAGAATATATAGGGAAGATTAGCCGAACAACACCAACCTCCGAAGTATGGTCGCGCATGAAAAAGATTGCTGGTCGGTTTAATTCAGTCCCACTCCCGGTCCTCAACATCAGAGGAAATATCATAACCGATCCAGGCGAGGTAGCCAACCACATTGCTTACGCTATTGCGAAGCGTAGCCAACCTACCGACCCAAATTTCCTGCAACACCGTGCTCGGTGCCAGAAGGACGAGATCACTTTTAACACAACTGAACAACTGCACTACAACCTGCCGTTTACTCAAGCTGAGCTTGTCTCCGCACTCAGCCAGTTGAAAAGTGTGTCTGAGGGACCGGACGCAGTACACAATGAAATGCTACAGCACCTACCGACGCGCGCAAAACATGTTCTTCTCACCATCTTCAACAGACTGTGGACAAGGAGATGTTTCCCACCAGCCTGGCGGAAAGCAATAATAGTACCAATACTAAAGCCCGGTAAAAGCGGCGATGACCCCTCTCACTACCGTCCGATATCGCTCACTTCATCATTGTGCAAGCTGATGGAGAGAATGGTCAGCCTTCGACTGACTTGGTTCCTAGAAGCCCAGAACATTTTAACCAACGACCAGTGTGGCTTCCGGACAAATCGCAGTACGGTAGACCACGTTTTAAAGCTGGACACAGAGATTCGTGTGGCTTTTGCAAAGAACAAGCATTTGGGGGCAATATTTTTCGACATTGAGAGCGCCTTTGACACCGCCTGGAGACACGGCATCCTGCTTGAGATCCATAAGTACGGACTCCGTGGAGCTTTGAGCATGTTCTTAAAAAATTTCATGACAGACAGACAGTTCTGTGTGCGTGTGGGTAACCAGGTTTCAGGTTGGATGCACCAAGTCGAGGGAGTTCCCCAGGGCAGCGTCCTGAGCACTTCTCTCTTTTCTCTTATTATGAACGACATCGGCGACTCACTCCCCTCATCATTTGGGCGGTCTCTTTTTGCTGACGACTTTGCTATCTGGTTGCACGGCTCGTCACCCCATCTTATGGAGCGACAGCTTCAACTTGCTATTTTTCGCCTGGAGAAGTGGGGACATACAAATGGATTCAAGTTTTCCATAGCTAAAACAGTTGCAGTACATTTCTGTCGACGTAGGCGTAACTGCCCAGACATGGCGTTGAAATTGTACGGGCAAGATGTGCCTACAGCATCAGTGGCTCGTTTTCTTGGTGTGCAGTTCGATCATCGTCTTACATACAGAGAACATATCAAAACACTCCGAGACAAATGTTTTAAAGCACTTGCGATATTGAAGTGTGTATCTCGTACGTCATATGGCGCAGATAGAAAGACACTACACCTGCTGTATCGTAGTCTGATCCGCTCGAAGCTCGACTACGCTTGTTTCGTATACGATGGCGCGTGTGTTACTACAAAACGAACGCTTGACCCAGTACATCATGCTGCGGTGCGAATAATTACAGGTGCATTCCGCACCTCTCCCACGGTTAGCGTGCTAGCAGATGCGCATGAGCCTCCACTGTCTATGAGACGCGACATGCTGGGTCTGCGATACGCCTGCAAAATGCGACAGTTCCCGACACACCCGTCATATCCGGCGGTCTTTGCTCATGACTTATATGCTGTCCTTCGAAATCACATTAGGAGAGGAACTCCTTACTGTGTGCGAATGAGGACGCTCCTGGGACGAATGGAAATACGACTACAAGGAATTCGGCAATATGAAGAACTGTCTACTCCTCCGTGGGAGCTGATCTCCCCCTCTATCGATATTTCCCTCGCGGACATGAAACAAACAAGATGTCACAAAAGAGGAGCTACACTCACACTCGCTAGAACATATGTCCACAACATATCACAAACACCTCATCACCTACACGGATGGCTCGAAGATAAACACCGGAGTGGGTAGTGCCTTCGTGAGAGGATCTGTCACAAGATCATTCTCCCTACCGTCACACGTCACGGTCTTCACTGCCGAGTTGATCGCCATCAACAAAGCACTAGCGTTCATCGAAGTTGATGACGAGGTCTTACATGTTATCCTGACTGACTCTCTCAGTAGTCTCTTGGCACTGCGTAGTTTTTATCCCCAAAACGTCATTGTACGAGACATTTTACTGCAACTCACTTCGCTCCATCGTATGGGAAAGCAGGTCTCACTTTGCTGGATTCCAGCACATGTAGGAATCCGTGGAAATGAGCTGGCAGATCAGGCTGCAGGGCGTGCGGCACACGCCCCATGTCGCCGTGCGCTTCCACTTCCTGCTAGTGACTACTACCCTACTATATCATCATTTCTATTCAGGCAGTGGCAGGAAAGCTGGGACCGAATAGACCTAAACAAATTAAAGCGAATCAAACCACACTTGGAGCTGTGGCCCTCGTCATTCAGTCGAACTAGAAGGGACGAAGTGGCCATTTGTCGCCTCAGAATTGATCACACTCTAGCAACACATAGATACTTACTGTGCGGGGACGACAGACCGGAATGTGTGAAGTGTAATGCCGCGCTGACTGTGCACCATGTGCTGGTGGCGTGCACAGCATATGCAGAAGAACGCAGGAGGCACTTCGGATATGAAGCGCATACTTTGGGACTAGTGGACTTACTTGGAAACGATTCCCGATTTATATATAACAGAGCAGTTTTGGCCTTCCTCGCGGAGATACGATTTCAAGTAATATATGCTTCTGCCTAGGTGACAACTCACTCCCCAGACATAATTTAATTCGAACGTGACAATCTGACGCGTGTCTAAGCAAGTTTGTTATGGGTGCAATATAACCCGCATGGGTTGACGCACACTAAAACCTCAATAATCATCATCAATGACTACAGTTGTACGGCTGCTACGTCTATTGGGGCAGAATTCACTGCTTGGTAAGATATCGTTGGAGGAAAACTTTCGGGCCAATCCACTGGAAATTGTGCGTGTTGTAGTGACCACTGAAGTATGAATGGAGGCAAAGCATTATCCACCGAAATGTGCCGAACTTTGCAAACGTTTGACAGCAGGTACGATTCGATCAGAATATTGAATGTCTTTCGTCGCCCGCAAAGCTATCCAAACAACATCACAAATTTTCACCATGGATAGCGCGGGACGTGGGCGTACCACTGATGTACTATACCTGAACAGCCATGTGACTGAACCATCCTAAGCCGACTGTCCAATGATGGTCTATATGACTGATATTTTTGAACCGATAGGCACCAAACATTACATTATTATATTATACTTACTGCACATCCATATGTACAAAATGTTGCGGCTATTGACGTGCAGGTACATATATATGTATATACGAATATGTAGATACGAATCGTATATACGAAGGAGGCGAGAACACACTAAAGGGTACAGTCGGTATGCAACAGCGGGAGGTGATCTCCCCGGCGAGTGGCAGGCACTCTTGGTGGTAGGAGGGGGCAGGGATTGGGGATTAGGCTGGAAAGGACCAAGTTTTACGATCTGGGCAAGGGCAAGGGAATGAATGTGCATTGCCCATGTCATTCGAACTCACCGCTATAACAATAACAACAGTGATCACAGTCGGTCTGAACTGAATCATTGTGTTCAAGTTCGTTAGCTTCGTTCGTCCGCTCGTTCATGTTCTTAATTTAGTTTCGCTATGGTTCAATGGTTTCTCAGAGTTAAATGCATGTCTCTCAGATGATTCCGACATCCTTGGTCCGGGAAAAAATATCTCTGACCTGGATCTCGGAGTCGAACTACACATTTTTCTGTTATTTGCTTAGCTTCGTCGCCACTTTGTTTTTAATGCTAAAAGTTTGATAAAGCAGTCCCGTCCTTGAAGGTGACATCGTTTTTGAAAACAGTCTTTTACTCCTAGCGCACATACGTGCTATTTTTTAACCAGGAAAATTGAGAAAGCATCGCCTTAAAAACTGGTAAGAATGATCCTGAGGGAAATTAGCACCACATTACTACCTCGCCACACCAACAAAACAATCATTGACGCACTCGTACTCTTCTCAATGCGACATTGCGTATCCAATTATGGAAAATGTAGCGCAACTGGACTCCACCGTGTACACAACTGGACTCCACCGTGTGCACAACTGGACTCCACCGTGTACACAACTGGACTCCACCGTGTACACAACTGAATTCCACCGTGTACACAACTGGACTCCACCGTGTACACAACTGAACTCCACCGAGTACACAACTAGACTCCACCGAGTACACAACTGAACTTCACCGTGTACACAACTAGACTCCACCGTGTACACAACTGAACTTCACCGAGTACACAACTGGACTCCACCGTGTACATAACTGAACTTCACCGAGTACACAACTAGACTCCACCGAGTACACAACTGAACTTCACCGTGTACACAACTAGACTCCACCGTGTACACAACTGAACTTCACCGAGTACACAACTAGACTCCACCGTGTACACAACTGAACTTCACCGAGTACACAACTGGACTCCACCGTGTACACAACTGGACTCCACCGTGTACACAACTGGACTCCACTGTGTACACAACTGAACTCCATCGTGTACACAACTGAACTTCACCGAGTACACAACTGAACTCCACCGTGTACACAACTGAACTTCACCGAGTATACAACTGAACTCCACGGTGTACACAACTGAACTTCACCGAGTACACAACTGATACCTTTTTGTGACCGTGTTCCGACTGGAAAAAAGAAAGAATGAACACATACCATTGGCCCTTTGGGATTTTTAACAGCTAGAGAGCTACCACTTCATCGCCAGTTTAACATCATCAATTTTCCATACAGGACAACCAGTCGACCTGAGAGCCATGTCTACCTACACTGATCACGCTCATGGCAGCCGGCAGATTGGGAATCTGCGATTGCCACAAGCAAGCACCAACTCCGGCAAGCGAAGGGTTTTCCTTCACGGTGTAAAATAGCACAATAGATTACCAACAGATGTGAAACACTATAGTGAAGTATTTTTTTTTCAAGAACAAGGTAAAGGGCTGGATACAAGAGAATGGTTAAGCGAATGTAAAATAGTGTACGTCTCATTTAAATGCATGAGCGATGCCTGTTCGATTTTTATGGACGACTGATGCATTAACCAGTAACATAAAATATATAATTAACACAGACACACACACACACACACACACACATACACATAAATATATATATATATATATTAATGTATATGGAAAGCATATCTACATATCGAACACTTTTTCGCCAATGAAAATCTGTATCAATTATTTACTGGACCAGATATGTTGGCATGCAGAACGAACATTTCATGCGTCGAAGCATGGCACTTCAAACAAGTTCTACCCACATAAAATTCCTCATTATCTGCATGAGCCATTCGCTGCTGACGATGAAGCCTCACTAAACACCGCGCCAATTTCGGCAGCTGAGCCGGGAAAAGCATTCGAAGCCGGACTGTCTGCCAAAGCTCGCGGCCGTTCACCGAAAAGAAACGCCGGCCGGAAATTGCCTTTCTCGGCTAAGCACACATAATGAGCCTGCATCCGTATCGTTGGCTCATCCCAGCCGCTTGCGCCACCATCTGTAAATTAGCCGGGCTGTTTGCGGAGTTAATTGTGACCGGCCCGGCCGGCCCGGTCGGCGGCGCAACTGTGGCGGACGCTCTCACCACCCGCACGGTCGGAAATGGCCGATCCGATATGACAGACGGCCTGCAACGGCGAGCCGGCCGGCAGGAATTTACGGCGGCCGGCTAATGAGAGCGGCCGCCCAAGTGCCGCCGCGGCTGCCCGGGGCGCGGCCCGGGGCAGACTGGCGCTCCAGGGTCCCGGCCCAACTGCCGCCGCGGCTGCCCGGGGCGCGGCCCGGGGCAGACTGGCGCTCCAGGGTCCCGGGCGGACTGACGCTCCAGGGTCCCGGGCTGACTGACACTCCAGGGTCCCGGCCCAAGTGCCGCCGCGGCTGCCCGGGGCGCGGCCCGGGGCAGACTGGACGCTCCAGGGTCCCGGGCTGACTGGCGCTCCAGGGTCCCGGCCCAACTGCCGCCGCGCTGCCGGGGCGGGCCCGGGAGACTGGCGCTCCAGGGTCCCGGGCGGACTGACGCTCCAGGGTCCCGGGCTGACTGGCACTCCAGGGTCCCGGCCCAACTGCCGCCGCGGCTGCCCGGGGCGTGGCCCGGGGCAGACTGGCGCTCCAGGGTCCCGGGCGGACTGACGCTCCAGGGTCCCGGGCGGACTGACGCTCCAGGGTCCCGGGCTGACTGGCACTCCAGGGTCCCGGCCCAACTGCCGCCGCGGCTGCCCGTGGCGCATTGGCGCTCCAGGGTCCCGGGCTGACTGACGCTCCAGGGTCCAGGGTGACTGGCGCTCTACGGTGTTCGAGATAGTCTCGGATTCGAGACGCTCAGTTAAATCTTGGAGACGCTTCGGGTCCTTTCTAGAGTTGATCATTGCTCGGTGTCTTGGGGCGATTGCGGGTGTCAGAGCAAGGAGCTCGGGCTGGGTCTCAGGCGCTATCTCAGACAGACTCTCGAGCGAGGTATTGGATGGATCTCTGGAGGGGTATCGGCGGGGTCGACCTCGTCAAAATCCAGGAAAGCATCTTGGGTCACGTCTCAGGTCATGGCCCAAGCGGCACCCGGGCGGCATCTCGGGCGGTATCTCGCGCAGTATCTCGGGCGGTATCTCGGGCGGTATCTTGGGCGGTATCTTGGGCGGCATCTCGGGCGGTATCTTGGGCAGTATTCCGGGCGATATCTCGGGCAGTTATTCAGGCGGTATCACGGGCGGTATCTCGGGCGATATCTCGGGCAGTATCAAGGGCAGTATATCGAGCCGTGTCTCGGCCCGAGTGTCGGGCCGAGATAGGGCCGTGTCTCGGGCCGTGTCTCGGGCCATGTCTCGGGCCGTGTCTCGGGCCGTGTCTCGGGCCGTGTCTCGGGCCGTGTCTCGGGTCGTGTCTCGGGCCGTGTCCCGGACAGTATCTCGGACCGTGTCTCGGGTCGTGTCTCGGACAGTATCTCGGGCCGTGTCTCGGGCCGTGTCCCGGACAGTATCTCGGACCGTGTCTCGGGTCGTGTCTCGGACAGTATCTCGGGCCGTGTCTCGGGCCGTGTCTCGGACAGTATCTCGGGCCGTGTCTCGGGCCGTGTCTCGGACAGTATCTCGGGCCGTGTCTCGGGCCGTGTCTCGGACCGTGTCTCGGGTCGTGTCCCGGACAGTGTCTCGGGCCGTGTCTCGGGCCGTGCCTCGGACAGTATCTCGGCCCGTGTCTCGGGCCGTGTCCCGGACAGTATCTCGGACCGTGTCTCGGGCCGTGTCTCGGGCCGTGTCTCGGACAGTATCTCGGACCGTGTCTCGGGTCGTGTCCCGGACAGTATCTCGGCCCGTGTCTCGGGCCGTGTCCCGGACAGTATCTCGGACCGTGTCTCGGGCCGTGTCTCGGCCCGTGTCTCGGACAGTATCTCGGACCGTGTCTCGGACCGTGTCTCGGGCCGTGTCTCGAGCCGTGTCTCGGACAGTATCTCGGCCCGTGTCTCGGACCGTGTCTCGGGCCGTGTCTCGGGTCGTGTCTCGGACCGTGTCTCGGGCCATGTCTCGGGTCGTGTCTCGGGCCGTGTCTCGGGCCGTGTCTCGGACCGTGTCTCGGACCGTGTCTCGGGCCGTGCCTCGGACAGTATCTCGGACCGTGTCTCGGGCCGTGTCTCGGGTCGTGTCTCGGACCGTGTCTCGGGCCATGTCTCGGGTCGTGTCTCGGGCCGTGTCTCGGGCCGTGTCTCGGACCGTGTCTCGGACCGTGTCTCGGGCCGTGCCTCGGACAGTATCTCGGACCGTGTCTCGGGCCGTATCCCGGACAGCATCTCGGGCCGTGTCTCGGACCGTGTCGCGGGCCGTGTCTCGGACAGTATCTCGGCCCGTGTCTCAGGCCGTGTCCCGGACAGTATCTCGGACCGTGTCTCGGGCCGTGTCTCGGGCCGTGTCTCGGACCGTGTCTCGGACAGTATCTCGGACCGTGTCTCGGACCGTGTCTCGGACCGTGTCTCGGGCCGTGTCCCGGACAGTATCTCGGCCCGAGTGTCGGGCCGACGGCCAGCGGCGGGCCGCACCGTTACCGCACGGCGGCCGCACTCGACTGATGCCGGCAGCCAAGACATTAGCCCCGAATATACGGCCGCGGCTCCGGTGCGCGCCCGCTGCCGCCGCCCACCGCCGCCGCCGCCGCCGCCGCCACCGCCGCCGCCGCCGTCAGTGGGCCAACCCGACTCCGAGGCGCGCCGCGCCGGCTCGGCAGCGTCGCGGGCACGCTGCGGCTGCCGCGCATTGTCTCCGACCCGGCCGGCAGTCCTGTGCCGATCCAGCGATGCCTGGCGAGGCGGGCATCACTGGACCACTTCCGCTGCCACACATCAGTTCTGACCAGCACAGCAGTCCCGACACACCGGTACAGCAGTCCCAACGCACCAGCCCAGCAGTCCCGACACACCAGTACAGCAGTCCCGACACACCAGTACAGCAGCACCGACACACCAGTACAGCAGTCCCGACACACCAGTACACCAGTCCCGACACACCAGTACACCAGTCCCGGCACACCAGTACACCAGTCCCGACACACCGGTACAGCAGTCCCAACGCACCAGCCCAGCAGTCCCGACACACCAGTACAGCAGTCCCGACACACCAGTACAACAGTCCCGACACACCAGTACAGCAGTCCCGACACACCAGTACGGCAGTCCCGGCACACCAGTGCAGCAGTCCCGACACATCAGTACAGCAGTCCCGACACACCAGTACAGCAGTCCCGGCACACCAGTACAGCAGTCCCGACACACCAGTACAGCAGTCCCGACACACCAGTACAGCAGTCCCGACACACCAGCACAGCAGTCCCGACACACCAGTACGGAAGTCCCGACACACCAGTACAACAGTCCTGACACACCAGTACGGCAGTCCTGACACACCAGTACACCAGTCCCGACACACCAGTACAGCAGTCCCGGCACACCAGCCCAACGATCTCCGACACACAAGCTCAGGAATCCTCGACACATCAGCTTCCGCGACCAGTTCAGCAGCTTCCGACACACTAACATATTAACCTCCGACACACCAGCACATCAATCTCCGACACACCAGCACATCAATCTCCGACACACCAACCCAGCAATCTCGGACACGCCAGCACAGTAATCTCCGACACACCAACACAGCAAGCTCGGACGCCCCAGCCCCGACCAGTCCAGCAATCCTCAACACACCAGCACGTCGCAGCGCAGCACACATCCGACCTCCGCCCCACATGCATCTCCCGCGCCACCGCCGCGTGCGCCGTTATTGTGCCGGAACGAGCGCGCGAACGGCACAGTTCTGGACCGGCGGTGTGCCGGACGCCAACGAGCGCGGCCGGGCGCACCTGCGGCGCACGGCCGACACGGCTGGGGCAGCACCGTCGGCCGGCCAGCCGCAGCGTCGGCCCGACTCGCCGCATTCCCTCTGTCCGACTGGGATTTACAGGTGCATTATGCAGCCGGAGGTGGCTGCAGACTGCGACGCTCGGCGGCGCCGATTGTCAGCGGTGTCAGTGATGGGGCGATTCTGCCGGCTATCACAGTCAGATCGCAATCTGGACCGTATCTCACGGTCGCGAGACAAATTAGGCCGTGCCTTTACTGTCGGATGCACTGGACCGACACTCACAGGCGGATAGTCAGTCACATTGGACCGTATCTCACGGTCGAGAGACAAATTAGGCCGTGCCTTTACTGTCGGATGCGCTGGACCGACACTCACAGGCGGATAGTCAGTCACATTGGACCGTAGTACTGACACTCACAGGCGGATAGTCAGTCACATTGGACCGTATCTCACGGTCACGAGACAAATTAGGCCGTGCCTTTACTGTCGGATGCACTGGACCGACACTCACAGGCGGATAGTCAGTCACATTGGACCGTAGTTCACGGTCACGAGACAAATTAGGCGGTGCCTTTACTGTCGGATGCACTGGACCGACACTCACAGGCGGATAGTCAGTCACATTGGACCGTATCTCACGGTCACGAGACAAATTAGGCCGTGCCTTTACTGTCGGATGCGCTGGACCGACACTCACAGGCGGATAGTCAGTCACATTGGACCGTATCTCACGGTCACGAGACAAATTAGGCGGTGCCTTTACTGTCGGATGCACTGGACCGACACTCACAGGCGGATAGTCAGTCACATTGGACCGTATCTCACGGTCACGAGACAAATTAGGCCGTGCCTTTACTGTCGGATGCGCTGGACCGACACTCACAGGCGGATAGTCAGTCACATTGGACCGTAGTACTGACACTCACTGGCGGATAGTCAGTCACATTGGACCGTATCTCACGGTCACGAGACAAATTAGGCGGTGCCTTTACTGTCGGATGCACTGGACCGACACTCACAGGCGGATAGTCAGTCACATTGGACCGTATCTCACGGTCACGAGACAAATTAGGCGGTGCCTTTACTGTCGGATGCACTGGACCGACACTCACAGGCGGATAGTCAGTCACATTGGACCGTATCTCACGGTCACGAGACAAATTAGGCCGTGCCTTTACTGTCGGATGCGCTGGACCGACACTCACAGGCGGATAGTCAGTCACATTGGACCGTATCTCACGGTCACGAGACAAATTAGGCCGTGCCTTTACTGTCGGATGTACTGGACTGACACTCACAGGCGGATAGTCAGTCACATTGGACCGTAGTACTGACACTCACAGGCGGATTAGTCAGTCACATTGGACCGTATCTCACGGTCACGAGACAAATTAGGCGGTGCCTTTACTGTCGGATGCGCTGGACTGACACTCACAGGCGGATAGTCAGTCACATTGGACCGTATCTCACGGTCACGAGACAAATTAGGCCGTGCCTTTACTGTCGGATGTACTGGACTGACACTCCACTCACAGGCGGATAGTCAGTCACATTGGACCGTAGTACTGACACTCACAGGCGGATTAGTCAGTCACATTGGACCGTATCTCACGGTCACGAGACAAATTAGGCGGTGCCTTTACTGTCGGATGCGCTGGACTGACACTCACAGGCGGATAGTCAGTCACATTGGACCGTATCTCACGGTCACGAGACAAATTAGGCCGTGCCTTTACTGTCGGATGTACTGGACTGACACTCCACTCACAGGCGGATAGTCAGTCACATTGGACCGTACTTCACGGTCTGAGGGGAAACTCGGCCGTCTCTCGCAGTTGGATGAGAAACCTGACTGTATCTTACAGTGAGATGTCAAACTGGACTATATCTTACAGTGAGATGTCAAACTGGACTATATCTTACAGTGAGATGTCAAACTGGACTATATCGTACAGTGAAATGTCAAACGCGACCACATCTCACAGTGAGATGATAAACCCGATCATATCTCACGGTCTGAGGAGAAAGGCCTTAAAATAAGAGAGTGAGGCATGCATGTGCTCAAAGCATAACGGAACGTAATGGAGCACAATGGAGCATAATGGAGCATAACGCAGCTGCAGATGCTACCCTGCTCAACGGCTCACAGTCGGGGCCCTACGTGAGGAAAATTGTGTCTCCCTTTCTCGGTTGACAGCTACCCGCGGCGTGAAATCTTACCATGGACTTGCTCCCCATTTGGATAAGCCTGGGATGCCCACCCTCTCAAAGTAGAAACACTCCTGTGTTTTAGTGTCAGAGGAAATGCTCTACCGTATCTCACAACCACAATAAATACCTTTACTAACAGTCAAGAAACAATCATGAGCTTGGCAGCAAAATTACAAACTTTATTTCAACTTGCAATATAAGAACACAATCCACTGGATCTTCCAATCAGGGGAAAAATCCTGCCATATTTGGCAGTCGGAAAACAAACATTGAAACAAAACAAAACAAACATTGCCGGGTTTCCAGGTCAGGCGACAAACCGTACAACTAACCACAGTTAGAAGAAGTGCATATCGCAGCTCACAACCAGAGGAAACTATCAATAAGATCAGGAAGATCAGCACGACCGACTCTGGAGCAGTGGCTGCAGCTGCGCTGTCGGTCAGCGTGCGGTGTTTGACAGCCAGAGGAGCAGTAGGGCCGGGTCAGACCATCGGCAGGTCGGCACCACCCCATTCCAGGACAGAGTAGGTCGGCAACGCCGCATTCCGGACAGAATAGGTCGGCATCGCCGCATTCCGGGACAGAGTAGGACGACACCGCTACATTCCGGGACAGAGTAGGTCGGCACCGCTGTATTCCAGGAAAGAGTAGGTCGGCATCGCCGCATTCCGGGACAGAGTAGGACGACACCGCCGCATTCCGGGACAGAGTAGGTCGGCACCGCCGCATTCCGGGACAGAATAGGACGGCACCGCCGCATTCCGGGACAGAGTAGGACGCCGTCGGCGCTTGTCGGGGTAGCGCGCCGGCGGCGGGTGGGGGCTCTGCGGGCAGAGTCAGCTGCACCATCGGCCCTCATTACCCGCCGATTAGAGCGGATGCCTCGCGAGTCGACTGCGACCGGCTGTTGCGGGCGGCGGCGGCCGTCCGTCTGAGTCAGCTGCAGTTCAGCGCCATTACGGCCCCAAACGACGCGGGCCCCTGGGTCAGGCGGCAATGGGCTGGATACAGGACATGCCACAGATGAGCTCGCTCCCAATTCCTGGCACAATCAATTGTAGCAAATGGAGCGGAAAATTGCTGCACGAAAAGCTTGTTAAGCAAATATAATTGCATTCCAGTGAAGTGAAATTAGAACGCATATATATATATCTATATATATATATATATATGTATATATATGTTTGTGTGCTTGTGCGTGTGCGTGCGCGTGTATGTGTATGAGTGTCTGTGACTGTGTCTGTGCTTGTAGGCACGCAAGGAATATCGGGGTGTGTTTACGCCTTGGACCAGTGACAGAATGCATGCAAGTGTAATGTCTTGCGACATTATTTTACCATGAAGTAGCGTCATACATTTAAGTGGGTGTGGATGTCAGCAAGATCTTTTCCCCTCGGGGAAAATTATATGTTAGTTGCATGCTATTTCATGCCTTTTTTATAATCAACAATTCATGCGCGTTCTTAGAATGGGAAGTCTTCGTTTTAGACTTCGAATCTTGCTGGACTGGATCCGGATGGACTATGTCTGGGGCCGGCGTGGGAGTTGAAACGACAAACAGCAGCGGCTTCAAGCCTGTCGCGCCGGCGCTTCGTGGCCGCCGCGGGAGATGGACGGCGGTGCAAGTGGCCGCCGTGGGAGATGGACGGCGGTGCAAGTGGCCGCCGTGGGAGATGGACGGCGGTGCAAGTGGCCGCCGTGGGAGATGGACGGCGGTGCAAGTGGCCGCCGTGGGAGATGGACGGCGGTGCGAGTGGCCGCCGTGGGAGATGGACCGCGGTGCGAGTGGCCGCCGTGGGAGATGGACGGCGGTGCGAGTGCCGATCAGAGCCGACACAAGTAGCACAGAGCCGACCGCCAGAGTCGAGACGGCGGCGGCCAGCGGCGGTCAGAGCCGGCCCACAGAGTCTGGACGGCCGCGGCGAGTCAGGCGATCACACGCCCAGACCAAGCGCAGTGACCAGGCGGGCCGCAGAGTCTGGACGGCCGCGGCGAGTCAGGCGATCACACGCCCAGACCAAGCGCAGTGACCAGGCGGGCCACAGAGTCTGGACGGCCGCGGCGAGTCAGGCGATCACACGCCCAGACCAAGCGCAGTGACCAGGCCTGAGGGCCGCTGCCGCGTCTGAGGTGCGGCCGACGCTGGCCGTACCCCAGTATCGGCCCGACATAAGACTGTACTTCAGTGTCGGTCCTACATAAGATTGCACTCCAGTGTCAGCCCGACATAAGACTGCACTCCAGTATCGGCCCGACATATGACCATACCCCAATGTCGGCCCAACATACGACCGTATTCCAGTGTCGGCCAGACATATGACCGCATTCCAGTGTCGGCCCAACATATGACCGTATTCCAGTGTCGGCACGCTATATGACCATACTCCAGTGTCGGCCCGACATATGCATTCTCCAGCGTTGGCCCGACATATGACCGCACTCGAGCGCCGCTTCTGGGCTGCTGACGTCAATTTGCGATCATTATCTCGTCGTGCGGCGGGTCGGTTTGGCCGTTATTGTTGATGTGGGGCCGGCCGCTGTTATTCGAGCTTCGGGTCACCGGGCACCTTACTTAGAGGCGGCCGGATCGACCAGTCACCTGCTAGGTATCGAAAATATGGGCCTACCATGTGCCAAATAGCGAAGACCAATGACCACCATTTTCCATATGGGAAAGAAATCAACTTGGAGCGCATCTGCCGTGAACGACATGGCTTGCCATGTGCCAAGTGGCAAGGGAATGCACTTACCGTGGTCCAGCAGTGGAGATAATGCTGCTTCCCATCGGTCTCATGGCGACACCCACCCGGTCTCGCCATGAGGTGGGACCGGCGTGCCACGCGTCGAGAGCACCACCCACCTTGTGCGGGCTGCTGGTGAAGAAGGTGTGGCAGTACTGCAGATTCAGGTGACCGCGTGGCTCGCGCGCCAGGAAGGAGAACTGCGACCTGGCCGGGTCACATGTGGCGTAGGAGATTCGCCGCAGGGCATGTGACATGTAAATCTCCTGAAAACATGCGTACGCTGAACATGATGATCGAGGAGGGCAACTACGTGACAATCTGGTGCTGAGTACACGTGCTGTGAGAAAGCACATCTATGCCATCACATACATGCCATCATCTTGTGGGGAGTTCCTCATTGAATGTATTTAAAAGTAGGGTGGGTAAATTTTTAGACAAGAAAATCTTGTTTTTGAGTTCTAATTTGTGATGGATGGGGTGAGATTTATGTTAAGTAAGTGTGCACGGCACAGACCCCTTTAAGCAGGCATGAAAATTATTCATAAGGCATTCAATCCACATGTGTTAAGAGAGATCAGGGGAATAGGGCTGGAAAGCTAGGGTAGATAGGCATTGATAGGTGTGTGGGATATTGGAGGACTGGTTCTTCAGGATGTGGGATGGTTGGGAGGGTCTTTTTACCAGGCTTATATTATCTTCCATTTACAGACTTAACTGGATGGGCCCTTGGGTCTCTTATTAAGTCTAAACCCTTTATAACTTTATATAGGGTGTACCTAGCCGTGGATTCAGCACCTTCCTTCGGGATGTGATACTGATGCGATTGTCTATGGTAGCACAATGGGTATGATGGGAGGAGTTTGTAATTGTTGAGTGTGTTATGCAATAGCAAATGAGTCTCTTATTAAGTCTAAGCGCTTTATAACTTTATATAGGGTGTACCTAGCAGTGGATTCAGCACCTTCCTTCGGGATGTGATACTGATGAGATTGTCTATGGTAGCACAATGGGTATGATGGGAGGAGTTTGTAATTGTTGAGTGTGTTATGCAATAGCAAGTGAGTCTCTTATTAAGTCTAAACGCTTTACAACTTTATATAGGATGTACCTAGCAGTGGATTCAGCACCTTCCTTCGGGATGTGATACTGATGAGATCATCTATGGTAGCACAATGGGAGTGTGTTATGCAATAGCAAGTGAATTGGTGCTAGATAGGCTGCGATATATAGCTTCCTAGGAACTTGAGATAAGGGATTGATTGGGGTGAGAGTATGTACATTTCTAGTACCTTTTCCAGATAGGCTTAACCCAGATTGGCCCCTGTGGCTCTTATTAAGCCTTAACACTTTATGACTTTATGACTTTATGCCACACTTGGCTGCCGCTCTGCTCTGACATGGGACAAAAGCATCAGGGAAGACAGGCAGTTAGTAGAGAAAGAAGTCCCAATGACCGGTAAAATGCTTTAGGCGGTTAAAATAGTATTTGGTGCCTGTCGGAGGCAATTACTTCTACATTGCAGTTTTTCATAACTCGTTAAGAACGTTGTTATATAGCTTATCCCAGGAACGACTTTTCGAAAGCGTGTTTGCATGCATAGGTACATTTTCGTGAATAAAGTGCAATACCAAGAATCTCCCAAAAATCGGTCCTGCGCATTGTCACGGGGAGAATGGCACCTAGCTACAAAGGAAGCTGACAAGATGATATGACAAGAGGCGAATGTATTTATCAGCTGAATCTTGTTCCCATGGATGCATAAGCGACAGAAAAAACTGACATCCAATCAGCTCCCAATGTCAGTGGCACAGGTTCTCTGAAACTTCGGTGCACAGATGCACACCGTTGAACACGCGTTGAGATTGTCGAACCCACGTGCTGCGTGTATGCGAAGCATACTGGCGCGCTTTGAGTCGCGAGGAATGGAAAATTTGTGCCCAGCCCCTGTCTGGGTCTGCATGCAACTGAAGCACGGATAGAGTTGGAGTGCCAACCGTAAAATGAAATGTCACAGAACCAACGCATAGCGTGCTGGTTACCCAAACATCGGGAGGTAGCCACATTGACTAGAGTTGCGCATTACATCGGTTATTCCATTGAGCTGATGAGTGCAGCATAGTGCGACGTTTGGTGTGTCAAGCACAATGAAAAACATGCCCTGTACGGCTCGCATTCAGGGGTTAGTTTTTCTAAAGCAGTAATTGAGTTCGAGGAATCTTCATTACCTCAACAGTGTCAACCCTACACTTCAACCACCAGCACACACGCATGCCAATATTCCAACCACGAGCACACACGCATGCCAACATTGCAACCACCAGCACACACGCATGCCAATGTTCCCACCACCAGCACACACGCATGCCAATGTTCCCACCACCAGCACACACGCATGCCAATGTTCCCACCACCAGCACACACGCATGCCAATGTTCCCACCACCAGCACACACGCATGCCGACGTTCCCACCACCAGCACACACGCATGCCGACGTTCTGCTACCCGCAGTGTGAGCATCAGTGTTGGATCTTTCGCGAATGCTTCGCGCTTCTTCATTACTGCAATACCAATTCAATTCATTTGCACATTATTTGAACACTCCGTCTTCAACCACAGACAAACGTTTTGTTCGCTGAGACTCCGGCTGTGCGTCAGCTGATCATCGCCGTTTGCCTACACACGGGTGGGAAGACAACTATGGTGAACTAAATGTGAATGTACTTCTGTGTGCCCCAGCTAAATAATTGTTCAGATTTCGCGACACCCCACTCGCCTCAATATCACGCATGTCTTGCGCAGCATTGGCATGACCAGCAAAGATGCCATGTAGAGTGTGAACTCCATAGACATCTGTCCGTCAACTGTCGGTCGGCTACATTGTCCACACAGCTGACTCTCCAAACGTACCGCCATCTACACGTAGCTGCCTAGCGGGACGGCTGGAGCTTGTTTTGGCTCGGCCGCTTGGGACAGACTTAGAAAGTTTCTTGCCTGTTCGAGTGTTGTTAGTTCACACGCGTGCTGAATCACATTTATGCTCAATGAGACACCCAGGGGCGTAGCTGTATATTTTTTTTTGTGGGTGCACATGCACCCACATGCCATATTTGTGCACTTCAAGCCCTGCTTGTGTACTCACAAATGTGAAACTGCGGACGAACCGCTTCCCCCCTACATCAACCCCCACCAGCAGCATTACTTGTCATTTTATCACTGCCACACTTTCCAAAGTCCTCGCGATGCCCAAACATGCAATGTTCACCCACCAGTGTAATGAAAATGCTCCGCAGCTATAAACCCCCTATGAGTGTGTAGCCGGCTTACACGCGGCTATGACTTTTGGTGTACGGCGGCGGCGGCGGTGGCGGCCGTTAGTTCGCCCAATCGGAGCGGTGACCTCGTGTCGGGTCACGGGGCGGCGGCGACGGCGACCTGCCATTGGTGGCGTCGTGGTGACGCGCGGCTGGTGGAAAAGGTTGTGTGCCAGGCCGGCCGGCCGTCGGCTGGGGCAGAGGTGCGGCAGGCACTGGGGGCATTCGTGCTGACACCCTGACGTGCGGAACGGTTGACTGAACAGAACACAGGATGGACCGGTGCTCGGCGGATGTGCTCGCGGGGATGGGCGCTGGCGGCACGCGGTGGCGGTCGCAGCCGGACGGTTGGCAACGCAAACAGCGCACCGCGTTCGCAAGTGCATCATCAGAACAACTTACGCCGGCCCATAGTACCAGTGGATCTTTTTAGCATTTCGCTAAGGAGACAATGCTTGTCAGAGTCTTTGTGTTCCGCATGTGTACATAATTGCAGACAATAGGTGAGCATGCTCTTGGCGCTGAATGCTGTGTGTAAAGCATTTCTCGAGCAAGGCATATTACACGCACACAGATTCTCGGAACTTTGCCGCATAAGTTCCATATTGGCGTAAAACTACTCGCACCGGAAGTATTCATGCGAAGAAATACATCCCTGGTAACAAGTGCCAACCGAAGAATACTTTCGGAGATGCGCATTTCCGGGCAGGCGGCCGCTACATCACCACTGCCCTAGGTCAGAAGATAGATGTGGTCA
The DNA here is from genome assembly GCA_034440615.1 of Ashinkailepas kermadecensis. Taxonomy (NCBI): domain Eukaryota; kingdom Metazoa; phylum Arthropoda; class Thecostraca; family Neolepadidae; genus Ashinkailepas; species Ashinkailepas kermadecensis. The sequence continues at coordinate 24,814 of JAOTOM010003128.1, forward strand.
GAGGTCGCCACAGGGTCAGATGACCTGACCACTACGCCGCACAGACCGCAAACGTGTGTGGCGAGTAATGGTTGGGATATTGAGCCAGGATTCACGCTTGGAATAGTGTCCGCCATCGCATGGGTAGACTGTTGTCGAAGGTGCAACGTAAGGGGCGCCAGCCGGCAACGATAACTCACCCATGGACAGGCGAAAATAGCTCACGTCACAGACCGACCGCTCAGTGGAACTAGCGCAGACAAGCTCACATAAATACATATAGAAAAACATACCATAAACACAGAGAGTAAAGTAGACAACAGACAGATAAGTAGACATGCAAACGGGTAGGTAGATGTAGAGGCAGTCAGGTACATTAACAGACAGACGGCAGAAAACAGACAGGTGGACGCTGTGGCACAGCTAGATTCTCGACATGTAGAGGCGAGAGGGCACAGCTTTTCGAAGGGCCCCCAGCTGCACGAGGGCTCCTAAAAATAAAAGTACCGGATTTGAGGATTGGGCAATACTGAGACCCGAGGCATGCGACTTGCGAGGGTTAGCACAAAAGGAACGCAGGCTGAGAGATATAAGAAAGTGCGAGAAGATGGCTCCTACCTACGGAGAGCCCATAGCAACATGTAGACCCGCAACCCTTGACAGAGACCTCAACCACCGACCTATGGGCTAGTCGGTGAATTGACTTCTAGACTACAGAAGGCGTTCTCTTCCAGAGGTAGTGAGAGGGACCACTCTGGAGGGCTTTCTTCTGCAGCTAGGGAGCCAATAACTCCGGAGGAAGCCCACCGCCTCATGGGACCCGGACCCCGGAAGGGGCTCCGACCACCAATTTTCAGGAGTGGGTACTTCTAGCGGAGTTCTGACACTGGAGGAGCCCCGGTCAGACCGAGGCCCCCCGACTGTTGCAAGGGACCTTGCCGCCGAAAGGGGTTCCAGCTGCCGACAGGAAAGGCCCAAGATCGCCGACAGGGATTTCAGCTGGCGACAGGAAGGGCCCAAGATCGTCGACAGGGATTCCAGCTTCCGGCAGGAAAGCCCAAGGTCGCCGGAGGGCTCCTCCGCCACCGGAACGAGCCTCCGACAGCCTGAGAGGACGAGCCCACAGGCATTGGAAAGGACCATAGGGTTGTGCCAAGGGAGAGACACGTGCCACCTGCGCACCTCCCTTGCCTGCGCCTTTGGTCGGACAGCGAGCCAAACAGACACTCGCCCAGAGTCGACCGAGCCGGAGCGGACCAGACCAAGCATCCTTCGCGGCGGATGGAACCCCTGCAGTTGGCGAGGCGCCGACGTTCCGGGAACCGCCGCACTGCGCGCCCATTGTCTCGACATGACAAAGGCACTTGGACTGATTTTACATGAGGTCCTTCTCTGGCTGCGGCGGTTCGGCGGCGGAGCCCTTCACCGGCGTCCAGGGCCAGAGGTCAGAAACGTGCGCCTGCACGGGCGCAGCAGCTGCAGCGCATGACATGTGGAGTGTGCACCCCACGGCTGCAGTGTCACCATCAACAGCAACTGCGAGCCATACTGCCAGTGCATGACTAGCATGTGAACAATGAAGTCGACCGTTGAGGAAGTTGAACGACAGCGACTCCGACTGTCCGGGAGCGTCCACCAGCAGCCGTGCGCAGGTTCGACATTTTTATGTAGCAAGATGGCAGTAGCCTATGCCACGATGCTGTCAGACATAGCAATGTCGTACCTGCGTCTGGCCCATAACCACAGGAAATGTTCAGTATGGTTGCAAAACAAACGCCAGTATCAAGTAACATAGTTAACCAGTAGTGCGGATATGCAATTATCGTGTGCTTCTGCTTTGACGCAAAGTCAGTGCGATGGGTTTAATTTTTACAGTGATCAAAATTAAGATGTGGCAAGCTGCTCCAGGTTTCAGTAGCTCATGGCACTTTAAGCGTCTTCTCAGAACCTATGCGGATCTCGAAAGTGGGCCTCAAGCGTACCGCCTCATATATGCCACGGGATCGCGGAGGTAAACAAGCTGGGAGCGTGACGAACACCATGACCGTCATATTGTGCTGAATTAGCATCCCTTCGCTGCGGTTTTCAATCCCTCTCCGTGGAATAAGTGGATACTTGCCTTTCCTAGAATGTGGTGATGAGCTCCGTGGGATGCTGTGCTGAGCTTCCCCGGCATGTGGTACTGACTGTCCCTTGCGTGTGGTATGTGCATACTCCGTGAAGGGCATCGCCATACTGTGGGCTGCGACTCCGGCACCTTTCGGAGGGGGGGGTACTGATCTCCGATGAGGTGCTGTATAGACAGGTTGTGACTGTGCCGGTATGGTGTTGACTTGAGTCGGAGTTTGCGGCACAAATTTAGAAACCATGAAAACAGCAGCCATGACTGGAGAAAATACAATTCAACGAGTGGAAATTTGCCAGCAAGGATTCACGAATCACAACCAAACTACTAACCACTTAGCCTTCGACGATGTCGAAATTCAATCTGCTAAAAGCCATCGGGACCTTAGACTTAACTTATCGACTGACAGCTGGTTTAATCACATTTTACGAAATTGTTACATAGGCTAACCGAAGTGTTTCCACCAACTACACACCCAATTAAGATTCAGTGTGCCTCGCTTAAATGGCAACCTGCATTCCATCCAGCTCACCGATTCGAATTCCCCAAAATGTACGTGTGGCTTGAAACATGAAACTCCGGGCCATTCCGTTCTACATGGCCCAATCATCTAAAAGCTGGACGATATTTGAACAATGACATAACCACACTGCTACCCACCTTACATTCACTAACTAATAATCGAAAAGTCAGCATTCGTCTGAGCGGAATCGAGCTGGATAGAGAAAATGAGCCGACTAGCATTAACATCATCAAAGCGACATCAAAGCGACAATTGCAACATCAAAGCGATTTATTGATAAGTAGCTCTCGCGGAGTGCAATCTTGTACTGCTGGGAACCTAAGCAGACGTCCGATGGAGCCGTGTGTGGGTGGTAGCACGTGTGCGAATGAGAGATGGGTGCACGCAGTGCACGTGTGCTTTGCTTGTGCATGGGATGAAGCCCACGGTGGAGACACCTCGAATTAAGCCCCGCTATTGCGCCAATCCCGTCACATTCCATGCAAGTAATGCTCTACCGATATTGAAATATGCATGCATGCACGCACACACACATGCAAACATACATGCAGACACATACACACATGCATACATACATACATACATGCATACATACATACATACATACATACATACATACATACATACATACATACATATATATATATATACATACATATATATATACATGCATGCATACATACATACATGCATGCATACATACATACATACATACATACATGCATACATACATACATACATGCATGCGTATTTCTCCCTGCGTGTGTTGACCAGCCTACCTTCCGCTCTGGACTGCAGACCTTGATACCGTGCAGAGACACCGCCAACAGAACCGGCTTAGTTCCAGAGGTCGGCACCTGCCGAGAAGGTCATGTCAGATGGCTTCACCACTTCAGTCGAGGTCTGGTCAGCTGGCTTCAGCAATCAAATCGAGGTCGTGTCAGTCGGTCGAGGTCATGCCAGATGGCTTCACAAATCCAGTCGAGATCATGTCAGCCAGTCGAGATCATGTCAGCCAGTCGAGGTCTTGTCAGCTGACTCCAATAGACGGCTGGAGGCCAGATCAAGTGACCCTTGCTAAGAAATGGAGGCCATCTCAGTTGACTTGGACTAACAGAATGACTCAGCATATTGCAATATGCATGAACCTGATGACATTTGCTTTGCGAGCTATGCAATATTTTAGCCCGAGAAGTGACTCAGGTCAGGCTATTGAGGTTAACATCCAAACAAGCTTGAGCTTCAGAACGTTTTATTAGTCACATTGATTTGGTTGATTCTTCAAATGCACAATACATAGCAATATCAACTCCTTTTCACATGCACTAATTTTGACGATATCGAGGTCATCATACTGAGGTCGGGTCAAATTGGGTTATTTTGGAAATTGACATCAATTATGTTCCATTCGTATTTTTTTATAGCTTGAAATACGTTCATGATCTTCATGATCATGATCACGACCCATTTCAATAGATGGTCTAAGCGTGATATTCGGTCACCTAAATCGATTGCATTTGGTTCTAAAAGGTGTCATATAATGCTATGCTTTGAAGTATGACGACCTTCAAATTCCAATGCTACATTACGGAGTACCACAGGGTAATCATCGAAACAAGGTCACTACGGATTACAAAATGGCTACGGTGATCAATGACCTCTGGTAGTCTCTCCAACTACCAGAGACAGGCACTGGCAAGGTCTTCTGGTGGGCTTAAGAACGACGAAAAAAGGTTTTGACATCAGCTGGTGTTAATGACTAAATTTTATCTCTTTTGACCACAAGTGACCGAAGTGAGCGTGATCACCAGGAATTCATCCATCCCTAGGTACATGAATGCACTCTGTAAATAGCAGTCATCAGAACAGGCTAAATTAAGTAAATTAAATTAAGTAAATTAATTAAGCTAAATTAAGTAGGTAATCCGCTGGACAGTTTTCGTTTTTTGGTATACCAAAAAACGAAAACTGTCCAGCGCATTACCTAATATGTGACTTAATAGTTTATTCATAGTAGTAGGTAAGTCCGGGTCTGGCGTAGATCTAGACTAAACAATTTTTCGTCACCTTCGCCACTTAGCTACATAGTTGTACTATGTAATTAAGGCCAATTTTTAGGATTATATAATTATTAATTACACGCGCAACATAGTTACGAACGTCATAGTCATGGTCAATTATACAGTCAATTATGGAAAGCCCTGCATGATGCATTCAAACCTCAATAGTTGCTGCAATGGCATTCATTGCGGGCCACTTAGATCAAATCACGCCACCCAAGTCGATTATATTCTGCACATACTTCAATTGCAAGCGAAATTATCTCTCACTTTCTCGGGCCCCAATATCCCTTCTCATTCAGCTTATCCCGATACTCATTTTGCCGTGGATTCCTCCCACTCAAGCCCTCCATCCATCCAGGTTCACTTAACTTCCCAGCCGAGCGCAAATGTTTCCCACCTTACCCTACCATCTTCCTTTCTCCACCACCTTCCGCCATGACAAAGCGGTCATTCCTCACCACTCGTGCTGCCATCTGTTGTACATACCTGTAGCCAACACTAGCGACATCTGTAATAAACCCATGCGCTGTAGCCACATGTGGCGCCACCTATTTAGTAGTGAACTCTGGATTATGGTGGTACCACAACAGCTAAAAAATGCCAACGAAAGGTGCCGTCAGCTAAAAGAACCGACACAAATCGACGCCCTGCTGGAGCTGGAGCACCCGCGTGCCATTCGCAGTCCTGAGGGTGTTTGACATGATGCGACTGTGATAAACATGAACTGAATATATACAAGTCGAACCTTTTCGATGAGTGAAATCCAAAAATGGTAGAAATTTTGATACATGAACGGCTGGTGGACATTTGCAACTTTGTCCGCCAGGTGACAGCACAGTTTTCCCTACGAATTTCGCTTCGTCGCTGGCGTATGGTGAATCTTCGTCATGGGGATTTTTCAAAATAGTACGACCATAATTTCATTGGAAAACCGTGCTTCGCAGAAAGAAAGCAACTGGATTCTGACCCACAAAACTGCATAGTTAAGGTGTGCTCGGACGTCGGCCTCCCAGTAATATATGACAATTAACATGCGCACTGGAGGGAGAAACGAAATCCGCCAATCCCTCCGGTTTTTCGTAAATAACTCCCGTTTTACAGGTCAATATACACCATATTTGGAGTACCTGCCGAAAAATGTCCGGCGCGTCGCTTAAAATAAGAAAAACGAACATCGGCGGACAAATTTTCGAGTTAGAGGTCAAGTCAAAACATTTCGTAGCGCCAGACCACAAAAATCGGCGCTGGTACGCTTCCCGTATATCGGCGAGAGGGAAGTGTTCTTGGCAATACTAGCAACGTGTTTTATATATATTGTTATGTTAGATTGTTTCAAGGTCGTGTTAGGTCACCGAAGTCGTGGCAGGTCAATGGAACTAAACTTGGTCAACTGGATGGTTGTCATAAACACCAATGACTCATGCGATTCATGTCTTTTTGCATGCTACTCTACTTGCATTCCCTACACATCTTGAAAACTACTGTTTTTGTCATTGTAAACCAAAGCGTTTCCATTCCTCATTCATGTACCTCAGCCCTTTCTCAGTGAAGCCGATTGCGCCGGGCCGTCCGCCGGTCCGGCGTGCGGCCCGGTTCCGTTAACTGGAACCGGTAACTGACCCGACAAAGTGCTGATATATAGGTGACCTGAGGAAGAATTCCAGGTCTATCATCTGTATTGCATGATTAGTCATGTCCAAAACATCATTTATGCCCATATTGGGGCATTTAAACACAATCGCAGCTATCCATAACAATGTCCAGCCAAGCCACACAAAACAAGCAAAATGTGACATATGTGACCTTAAAGATATTGACCTAAAGTCATGAAATTTTCACACAATGGAGGTCACCATGATACCTATCTACCCAAAAACTATGTTACCCTAGCATTAATAAGAGCCGAGATCTTAAGGGGGGGGGCGGAATCCGTTCCCTCTCCAATGTGCGTAATTTTCAGAGGGCCTCCAGGGCGCGTATTAATTTGTCCCATGGGTGGAGAGGTTTGGAGAAGGTTGCAGGGGCTGGTTCAAGACATGGAGGCAATACATGGAGGAAAATATGATTAGAACTCGTCATATAGCTTCACCCTGAAAGGCCCAGAAGTTGGAAGGCTCGAGTCAAAGCTCAGGATTCCAATCAGGAGTGACCTGGACTCCAACAGTTCAATAGCAAAGTTCACTCCTACTGTTGCTCCCACTGAAGCAGGTATAAACACTTTTGGGAAAAATATTTTCTGGAGACAAAGAGTTATTTGCCTACATGTTTACCTTCAGAAAGAAGGTAGGGGTGGGAGATAAGGCTCGACAAAATTTCACAGTTGCAAGGCAGAATTATAAAAATATTGGGATGGCGAAATTAAGTGGCCGAAGTCAAAGGTTTTGACTCGACAACTTTTGCCATTGAAACGGGAAGTGTGGGTGGGGTATGTGGCTGCAAGTTTGCTCCCCTGAAGCCGGTTATCTATATCCGTCAGTGTGTGTGTGCACCCGCACACACACACATGTTTGTTTGTGTTCGGGTGTGTGTGTGCGTGTGTGTGTATGTTTGTGTGTATGCATACATTGGCAATGTAAAGCATCCCGTGGGTGCATACTCAGGTGGATTTCTGGATAGAACGTTGTTCTGGATCTCACCTTGAAAAGCCCCGACGTTGGAAAGCAAAGTTGATAAAGGAAAGCTTTATCAACTTTGCTTCGTGCCGCCAGAATTTGTGCATTATGCTTCAGAAATGCCTGGAGTTGGTGTATTATATTGAGGGCGTACATTACTTTTATGCACGGTATTCTGCACTCATTTGCCGCTGGCGCATGATGCTTTGAACATACCCGAGGCTTGTGTACGGTGTCTCGATTGTACCTCAACCTTGTGGGTGGTGTTTTACACGTACCTGTAGTCTGTGGATGGTGTTCCGCACGTACATGGATCCTGTGGATGGTGTTCTGCACGTACCTGGAGCCTGTGGATGGTGTTTCGCACGTATCTGGAGCCTGTGGATGGTGTTTTGCACACACCTGGAGCCTGTAGATGGTGTTCCGCACGTACCTGGAGCCTGTGTATGGTGTTCCGCACGTACCTGGAGCCTGCAGATGGTGTTTTGCACGTACCTGGAGCCTGTGGATGGTGTTCTGCACGCACATGGAGCCTGTGGATGGTGTTTTGTTGCCTGTGGATGTTGTTTTACATCTGGAGCCTGTGTGGAGCTTGGTTGTTCCGCACGTACCTGGAGCCTGTGGATGGGGTTCCGCACGTACCTGGAGCCTGTGGATGGTGTTCCGCACGTACCTGGAGTCTGTGGATGGTGTTCCGCACGTACCTGGAGCCTGTGGATGGTGTTCCGCACGTATTCAGAGCGCGTGGCCTGGTCCGTGCCAGCTACTGTGAACGATCCACCATACTGAAACACAGACAGAACACAGCTGGTAACAACACCTGCTGTCTCTCTAATGCGGGTCATAGGATCTCATTTTGGAACAGAGCCGACGAAAGGCAGCTTGCTGGGGGTGTCGGCAGCTCAGTGGTTACGCCGAGCGTCTGGGGGACCAGAGGTACGGGGTTCAATTCCTCGCGGTGCCCGCCCTTTCCGCCATGATGAGGGGCAGGCGACGTCGTATGTCTTCAACTGCTTAATACGTGGAAAAAGCCACAGCCTGAAAGACAGCTTGCTGCTTGATGGTTGATCCACTATTATGTGTGCTATTCTCACAAGCGCTACCATAAGCCTCATGTATTTCACAGACATTGGCTAGAATATGTGAAACGTATCATAATGGCCTGAATATTCTAAGGATATGATAGCAAACACCTGCAAATGAGTTGTGGCTGATAGCGTCACACATTCAGCTGTGGAAAATATAACTATTTCGTTTTTAATTTTACCCTCGAGTGACACTAGTTAGATTAATCTCCCGTCCTTGACATTTGCATTACTTGAATTATGTATGGCTGCGCTATTCATCCGTTTCACTCAGTCACGTCATCATTAAATATGTCAACGTTGTACCAACCCAACCACTTGGGATCAGGGATTTCATGTGGCATGCGTATAACCATCACTAAGCCTTTTTCGGAATGTAAAATGTAACCATAAAAAAGTATTTGAAGAAAGCTTTCAAGGTTATCATGGCTGTACTCGTCTCCGTGTACATCTCAATGTCTGGCCAATTTCCAAACCTGGCAACCTTATCACGCATGTGGAACTAAATTGAAACTTTTACCGCCAGGACTTCAGAACATTCACGTTAATCCAACCATATCACTGCCAAACCAGCCAATCAAGCACACTCCCTGGAGCACTTTATGGTTGACCGTGGTTCCCATGGTTACCGCTGAAGCGAGGTGTTAGGGTCGGCGTCCAATGACAGACCAACCTGCCGGCAAGTACATTAGTGCTGCACTCTTGCGGCAAAAGTGTGCACTTCGAGTCATACGGTTGCCCGATGTCCATGGGCGTCGCCAGCGTGAGGGACGAAGGAACGCGTCCCCCAAACATCGTGAAATTCAGCACTACGCCTGTGGCGTTGCATGAAAAAGTCAACTTGAGGCCTTCTCGTCCCATCCCCTATCCAAAGTCCGTGGAAACGCCCATGCATGAAAATAGATGTCACATGACTACAATAACCATTGCAAACTCAGCAACAAAATTGTACAAGGTATTTGTTAAATACTGCTATGATGCAATGCAGGCAACCGACGAAGGAGCATTTTCCAATAGGAACGTACTCCAATGTTCGCTACAAAAGACACCAATGTGATGATTTTCGAGGGGTGTCAATTTTACTGATAAATTTATCCAATAGGGAGATATTAGTATATTGGTATTCCAATAAGGGAATTTCCAGGGGCTCTCAGCACCTCGACAGGGACACTTTGTTGTTCCCATATGAGCCTTCGAACTTCTGCAGAACCTGACAAATGTGTTCTATCAAGGGCACGTCGACGGCCTCGCTGATAGCAAGGGGGCGCCGATTAGGCTTGCTGAAAAGTGGTGGTGCGATGACTAGTCCTCCGTCTCCCCGTCAACTACGGCCATTTACTGCACATTGAAAGTGGATTACCTGTTTCAGGACAAGATATATTCAAATGGAGAAGTGTATTATGACGAACTTTATGGCGTTATCTACCACGGTGATCAATACTATTTGACGGAGGAAAATTGAATCACACGTGCACATGGTTGCTTCAAGTAGGCAAGCTGAGCTGAGATGCCTTGAGCAAGCGCTAAGCTTGAAAGTGGCACTGAGTTAATCCCAATGGCATAGCCAGGTTCCACGCACAACAATACCATGTTGGTAAATAAAGCATTCGATGGAGCTCTCTCCATCGAATATAGCTTCAGACTTGCGCGCCTCATACCCTGCGCATTGTCCATTTGGGTTGCGTTTTCCTACTACTTCAACCGCAGGAATGGGCAAGTGCGTGCAATTAGTTGGCTAAGCTGGGCCTGAGCTGTCAGAAAGTTGACTCAATAGTCAATACACACTTGACAAAAACTGCAAACAATGGAGAACCACGTTTTGTTTCCAGCCACCTCCTGTATGCAGGTGGAAATGTGGTGCTGAAGTCAACTGGGCCTTTTCGAACAACAGATATGGGCGCACTGTCGGCACGCTTTTTCTGTTCGTACTTTGTTGGATCGGCGGCGCCTATCGCCGGCATCAGCGCGGCTCGTCACGCGCTCTGTCGACGACGAAGCCTGCCGCCGAGTGTGCATGCAAGGCGGCGAGCTGGTTTTTGTTGGGCTCACCGAGGATTTGAATAATTGCCGGGGGCTCGTACCGGCCCAAAACGTTGGCCGATGATGAAAGGGTGGCCCGTCAGCGATGTCTAGAAGTTTATTGCGTCATGATTTGCTGTTCTTATAACACTAGCGTTCGTTTGTGCATTGCGTAGTGAGAGCGAAAGCGGCACACTCCACTCAGCCTGGTCTTTTTTGGACCTGTGTAAAAGCATTGAAGGGACTTCGTTGATGCTTCCCATGGAACTCTAATGCATTGACACAAAGTGTTAGATGACGAGTGGTCTAGGGGAAAGATGCTCTCTCACAATAAAAAAATTGTGGGTTAACTGCATTGCCCGCGACCAAGCCGTCATAATGAAGGGATGTGTAAAAACAAAAACAACAAAAAAAAAATTAGAGAAAGTAGCATGGTGTCTGATGCGATTCACAACTGTGTTTCTTACTGGGGGCCAACTCTAGTTACTGTACGCGATTTTATGCTTCTTGTACGTGAGCACTTGGAAAGGCAAACCATCCAAAAACAAGAAAGAATTTGCCGTTCACCTGCTTATCCACCTGGAAGTAGACATATTCAGTTTAATTTGGCTGTTTGCTTGCATGCATTGACGTATGCCCCCCAGTTTGATCACCTGCCTGCCTAGCTGTCTGTTCGTGTGTCCTGTGTATGCATGTCTGCCTAAGGGCATCTGTCTGTCAGTCTGCCTGTCGGCATGTCTGTTTGTTCGCCTGGTCTGTATTGTTGTCCGCTCATCTGTCTGTCTGTCTGCCTGCCTGTCTGACGTGTTGGTCGGTATTGTTGTCCGCTCATCTGTCTGGTTGTCTGTCTGTCTGTCTGATGTGTTGGTCTGTATTGTTGTCCGCTCACCTGCTGGTCTGTCAGCAGACAGCAGACAGACAGACCAGCCTGCCTACCGTGCTGGTCTGTATTGTTGTCCGCTCATCTGCTAGTCTGTCTGCCTGCCTGACTTGCTGGTCTGAATTGTTGTCCGCTCATCTTTCTGTCTGTCTACCTGCGTGACGTGTTGGTCTGTATTGCTGTCCGCTTATCTGTCTGTCTGTCTGTCTGTCTGTCTGTCTGATGTATTGGTCTGTATTTTTGTCCGCTCATCTGTCTGTCTGTCTGTGGTCATATGTCTGTCTGTCTGTTTGCTTGCCTAACGTGTTTGCATGTATGTATGCTCATCTGCCTGTATTGGTGTGCTTGTGGCGGTGGTTTGTATGTATGTATGCTCATCTGTCTGTATTGGTGTGCTTGTGGCGGTGGTTTGTATGTATGTATGCTCATCTGTCTGTATTGGTGTGCTTGTGGCGGTGGTTTGCATGTATGTATGCTCATCTGTCTGTATTGGTGTGCTTGTGGCGGTGGTTTGTATGTATGTATGCTCATCTGTCTGTATTGGTGTGCTTGTGGCGGTGGTTTGTATGTATGTATGCATTGTCTGTATTGGTGTTGGGTGGTTTGTATGTATGTATGCTCATCTGTCTGTATTGGTGTGCTTGTGGCGGTGGTTTGTATGTATGTATGCTCATCTGTCTGTATTGGTGTGCTTGTGGCGTGGTTTTATTTTTATGCTTTTTTGTTTGTGGCGGTGGTTTGTATGTATGTATGCTCATCTGTCTGTATTGGTGTGCTTGTGGCGGTGGTTTGTATGTATGTATGCTCATCTGTCTGTATTGGTGTGCTTGTGGCGTGGTTTGTATGTATGTATGCTCATCTGTCTGTATTGGTGTGTTTGGGGCGTGTGGTTTGTATGTATGTATGCTCATCTGTCTGTATTGGTGTGCTTGTGGCGGTGGTTTGCATGTATGTATGCTCATCTGTCTGTATTGGTGTGCTTGTGGCGGTGGTTTGCATGTATGTATGCTCATCTGTCTGTATTGGTGTGCTTGTGGCGGTGGTTTGTATGTATGTATGCTTATCGTGTATTGGTTGCTTGTGGTGGTTTGTATGTATGTATGCTCATCTGTCTGTATTGGTGTGCTTGTGGCGGTGGTTTGTATGTATGTATGCTCATCTGTCTGTATTGGTGTGCTTGTGGCGGTGGTTTGTATGTATGTATGCTCATCTGTCTGTATTGGTGTGCTTGTGGCGGTGGTTTGTATGTATGTATGCTCATCTGTCTGTATTGGTGTGCTTGTGGCGGTGGTTTGTATGTATGTATGCTCATCTGTCTGTATTGGTGTGCTTGTGGCGGTGGTTTGTATGTATGTATGCTCATCTGTCTGTATTGGTGTGCTTGTGGCGGTGGTTTGTATGTATGTATGCTCATCTGTCTGTATTGGTGTGCTTGTGGCGGTGGTTTGTATGTATGTATGCTCATCTGTCTGTATTGGTGTGCTTGTGGCGGTGGTTTGTATGTATGTATGCTCATCTGTCTGTATTGGTGTGCTTGTGGCGGTGGTTTGTATGTATGTATGCTCATCTGTCTGTATTGGTGTGCTTGTGGCGGTGGTTTGTATGTATGTATGCTCATCTGTCTGTATTGGTGTGCTTGTGGCGGTGGTTTGTATGTATGTATGCTCATCTGTCTGTATTGGTGTGCTTGTGGCGGTGGTTTGTATGTATGTATGCTCATCTGTCTGTATTGGTGTGCTTGTGGCGGTGGTTTGTATGTATGTATGCTCATCTGTCTGTATTGGTGTGCTTGTGGCGGTGGTTTGTATGTATGTATGCTCATCTGTCTGTATTGGTGTGCTTGTGGCGGTGGTTTGTATGTATGTATGCTCATCTGTCTGTATTGGTGTGCTTGTGGCGGTGGTTTGTATGTATGTATGCTCATCTGTCTGTATTGGTGTGCTTGTGGCGGTGGTTTGTATGTATGTATGCTCATCTGTCTGTATTGGTGTGCTTGTGGCGGTGGTTTGTATGTATGTATGCTCATCTGTCTGTATTGGTGTGCTTGTGGCGGTGGTTTGTATGTATGTATGCTCATCTGTCTGTATTGGTGTGCTTGTGGCGGTGGTTTGTATGTATGTATGCTCATCTGTCTGTATTGGTGTGCTTGTGGCGGTGGTTTGTATGTATGTATGCTCATCTGTCTGTATTGGTGTGCTTGTGGCGGTGGTTTGTATGTATGTATGCTCATCTGTCTGTATTGGTGTGCTTGTGGCGGTGGTTTGTATGTATGTATGCTCATCTGTCTGTATTGGTGTGCTTGTGGCGGTGGTTTGTATGTATGTATGCTCATCTGTCTGTATTGGTGTGCTTGTGGCGGTGGTTTGTATGTATGTATGCTCATCTGTCTGTATTGGTGTGCTTGTGGCGGTGGTTTGTATGTATGTATGCTCATCTGTCTGTATTGGTGTGCTTGTGGCGGTGGTTTGTATGTATGTATGCTCATCTGTCTGTATTGGTGTTGTGGCGTGGTTTGTATGTATGTATGCTCATCTGTCTGTATTGGTGTGCTTGTGGCGGTGGTTTGTATGTATGTATGCTCATCTGTCTGTATTGGTGTGCTTGTGGCGGTGGTTTGTATGTATGTATGCTCATCTGTCTGTATTGGTGTGCTTGTGGCGTGGTTTGTATGTATGTATGCTCATCTGTCTGTATTGGTGTGCTTGTGGCGGTGGTTTGTATGTATGTATGCTCATCTGTCTGTATTGTGGTATGTTTGCTTGTGGCGGTGGTTTGTATGTATGTATGCTCATCTGTCTGTATTGGTGTGCTTGTGGCGGTGGTTTGTATGTATGTATGCTCATCTGTCTGTATTGGTGTGCTTGTGGCGGTGGTTTGTATGTATGTATGCTCATCTGTCTGTATTGGTGTGCTTGTGGCGGTGGTTTGTATGTATGTATGCTCATCTGTCTGTATTGGTGTGCTTGTGGCGGTGGTTTGTATGTATGTATGCTCATCTGTCTGTATTGGTGTGCTTGTGGCGGTGGTTTGTATGTATGTATGCTCATCTGTCTGTATTGGTGTGCTTGTGGCGGTGGTTTGTATGTATGTATGCTCATCTGTCTGTATTGGTGTGCTTGTGGCGGTGGTTTGTATGTATGTATGCTCATCTGTCTGTATTGGTGTGCTTGTGGCGGTGGTTTGTATGTATGTATGCTCATCTGTCTGTATTGGTGTGCTTGTGGCGGTGGTTTGTATGTATGTATGCTCATCTGTCTGTATTGGTGTGCTTGTGGCGGTGGTTTGTATGTATGTATGCTCATCTGTCTGTATTGGTGTGCTTGTGGCGGTGGTTTGTATGTATGTATGCTCATTTTTCTGTATTGGTGTGCTTGTGGCGTGGTTTGTATGTATGTATGCTCATCTGTCTGTATTGGTGTGCTTGTGGCGGTGGTTTGTATGTATGTATGCTCATCTGTCTGTATTGGTGTGCTTGTGGCGGTGGTTTGTATGTATGTATGCTCATCTGTCTGTATTGGTGTGCTTGTGGCGGTGGTTTGTATGTATGTATGCTCATCTGTCTGTATTGGTGTGCTTGTGGCGGTGGTTTGTATGTATGTATGCTCATCTGTCTGTATTGGTGTGCTTGTGGCGGTGGTTTGTATGTATGTATGCTCATCTGTCTGTATTGGTGTGCTTGTGGCGGTGGTTTGTATGTATGTATGCTCATCTGTCTGTATTGGTGTGCTTGTGGCGGTGGTTTGTATGTATGTATGCTCATCTGTCTGTATTGGTGTGGCTTTTTATTTTGTGGCGGTGGTTTGTATGTATGTATGCTCATCTGTCTGTATTGGTGTGCTTGTGGCGGTGGTTTGTATGTATGTATGCTCATCTGTCTGTATTGGTGTGCTTGTGGCGGTGGTTTGTATGTATGTATGCTCATCTGTCTGTATTGGTGTGCTTGTGGCGGTGGTTTGTATGTATGTATGCTCATCTGTCTGTATTGGTGTGCTTGTGGCGGTGGTTTGTATGTATGTATGCTCATCTGTCTGTATTGGTGTGCTTGTGGCGGTGGTTTGTATGTATGTATGCTCATCTGTCTGTATTGGTGTGCTTGTGGCGGTGGTTTGTATGTATGTATGCTCATCTGTCTGTATTGGTGTGCTTGTGGCGGTGGTTTGTATGTATGTATGCTCATCTGTCTGTATTGGTGTGCTTGTGGCGGTGGTTTGTATGTATGTATGCTCATCTGTCTGTATTGGTGTGCTTGTGGCGGTGGTTTGTATGTATGTATGCTCATCTGTCTGTATTGGTGTGCTTGTGGCGGTGGTTTGTATGTATGTATGCTCATCTGTCTGTATTGGTGTGCTTGTGGCGGTGGTTTGTATGTATGTATGCTCATCTGTCTGTATTGGTGTGCTTGTGGCGGTGGTTTGTATGTATGTATGCTCATCTGTCTGTATTGGTGTGCTTGTGGCGGTGGTTTGTATGTATGTATGCTCATCTGTCTGTATTGGTGTGCTTGTGGCGGTGGTTTGTATGTATGTATGCTCATCTGTCTGTATTGGTGTGCTTGCGGCGGTGGTTTTGTATTCGTCATTTAGCCCAGCATCCTGTTGGCCTAAATGACAACTTCCAATTATTTGAATTTATGTCCACAAGCATGTTGCTTAAAATCAAACAGTATATTTCGGCCTGAAACGTCCAGAGCCGAAATTAGAGCAACATCGCTGAATGTCGGCTTAAATTCGACTCAAGTCAACATGATCGATTCCACGTATGAAAGTTGTCAGATTTGATTTGCTATTTCAACCACAATTCAACATCCAAAACTTAACTGCGTATTTGGTGGGTTGTGCTTCCATATCCCTCGCCAGACCGGTGGGAGGGGGAGGCTTTCGAGGGTCCCCGCAGTTTTTTTTCCAGGACCGAGGCCGAATACTCAGAGACAGGAAACATTCAGAACCTTCTTATGCGTCTACTTTGCATACCTCGTGCAAATTTCAGATCAAGGTCATCGAGGGTCATTAACCTTGGGCGGGTCAAACATAACTAAAATATTCAGTGACGCCATTCGGAGTAGTTGCAGCATATCAACGTGAACTCAAAGTGTGTTGTTCTTTCGTCAAGACGAACAATCTGCTGTGCCCAAATTGTATCTAAGGTCAAGGTTACTGAGCAGAGATGAAGTCAATTTCCGATTTTTTTTATTGCATTGGGTGGCAAAAATTGAAATTCATCTAATTTTTCACACGGGAAATGATAAAGTGCATGCAATAAGCAAGCTGGTTTAAAATATGCGTCAATGGCGAATAACATCAGATCAGATCAATTATCATGTATATTCTACACGATGCCATCACATGTTGCTGTTTCTCGTGAAGTCATTTCAGCGCCACCTATGTCATGCGACATGACATTGGATGGACAACCAATGAACTGAGATGACCGGACCTCGCGTGATCTGATCTTATTTGACCAGATTTTACCTTTCTATGGAATTACTTTTCAAGCACTGTACACTTAGACAAAGGCCGAAGTGATCGATTTATCAATCCCTGCATTATATCAGTGTGACTTAGGGGTAGGTCACGAGTTCAGAAGCTAGACAGTAGCAAAGGTGCTTCAGTATCAGATGAATTCGTCTTGTAACAAGATTTGCATGCTTCAAAAGTGATGTACCAGGTGTATTTAAACGTGAACTTACTTGGCCTGATCATACGATAAAGATCATGTCACTGGGCTGATGCATTGTGACTTTCAGGACCCCAGCATGACCGACAATGAAAGCATAACCTAAGACATGAGCTCTAGGCTACACTGGCTTGCCAATTACATTTTCCCTCTGTCTCTAACATGTACATTTATGAAGCTGATTTTCAAGCCTGATTCTAATCCGGCTGGACCTACCCTGTCTTGACAATTGCCTTGCAACGATCAATATTAATGCATTCATCTACGTTAATTCTTGAAAACAATGTCGATAGAAAGCATGCTCTGCCTAAAAACATGTCCAAGAATTTAGGACGAGTTCCGCATATTGATTTAATATGACCTCTGGTGACCCCATAATCGGTCAAAATGAAATTTAGGGTATGCTACTGGCTCTCCATGAGCATAGCTTGCTAACGATGCCTTGCATTTTATCCTAGCTTGTGAAGTTTGGAAGTTAGTGGAGGGGGGGGGGGGGAGTGAAGAGCCCCCTCCCCGGGCCGGCGAAGGTGGGTTTACCGGCCGACCCGGCGAGGGATATTGTCTGTTTGTCTGCCTGCCTCTCCGTCTATCTGTCCGTTTGTCGGTTTGTCTGGCTGACTGTGACCGTCGCTGTGAGTGCACGAAAGCCACTGCCGTGTGCTGCTGGCTCGAGCGCACCGTGGAATTCGCCGGCGCCATCAGATAGAGAGACACGCAGCTAGCCGAGCCGGCGACATCGGGGACAAGAAAAACAAACAGCCCGACGATCTCTCGGAGATAGCGCACCGCCTAACGGACCGACACTCACCGGGCCACAGTGTACAAGAGCCATCGGGCAACTGGCTCGGCGCGTGCCACTTCAACTTGCTCTGCGCCCGGCGTGTTTGGCTTGGGTGCGGTTTGCGTGTGGGCTGAAGGTAATGAGCGGTTTTGTGTTGGTTAATCGAGGCGCCTACACATTGTCAATGTCGTGAGCCAAACGAGGGACGTCAGGGGAACTGAATGGCGGCATCTAGAGATGGGGCGAACGCAGGCCTTACTACGACATGTGGGCTTTGTGCAACTTGTTTGTTTGAGCTTATATGAGCGACCCGCCCAGGTGTCGCCTAGTCCATCCCATCCGACTGCCGGATCCGCTCCGGAAACTTTTCTTGCTACAACGTCTCAAGATGGAATTATTTCACTCAGAATTATAATGCTTTTTAAATTTGACTTTATATTAGCATTCATCCAAGCATGTGTTCGAGGTACTAACAATCTCTGTTCAAAGACAGGGTCCTGGGGTTGCACTCTCAGTACCCGTATAGATAGCCGTCTGGGTTCAGCCGCCGATCACGTGGTTATGTCGTCATGAGACGTGACCTGCATTCTCCACGGACGAACGATTGCCTACCAGGCAAAGTCACCTTTATGCGAGGTGCCGCATTGAATGGTTGCGCATCATAAACTGCGTGGGAAAGCTGTGCATATGGAAAAGACCGCAATACACCGTGGAACCTGTGCTGGTTCAACAATTCAACATAGCTTGAGATGTGCTTGGCATTTTGCACATTTTGCAGATAAGTTCCTGTTAGGAGCAGTTAGCCAATTTCGGCTGAAGTAGATTGGTTTTCAAGGCGCTTATGTTAATACTGATGGTTGTAATTCAGAAATTTGGCTCATCCATCGAATATGATGTACGCATACGATATTTAGTGAACTTTGCCCACTTGTCGAAACATGTTTGTCTTACTTCTGAGAGTTCTGTGCTTCCACCAAAGCCGGGCACAGTTAGGTGTATGCCTTCAAGTGCTGCCGAGAGAGCGAGGTTGAGTTCGAATCTTAACCTTCCTGTCGCACCGGTGTGATACTTGATCCTGTGCGTGCAACATGGGAACCCAATAGCGCACCTTCTGGCCTCTTTCGACCAGCGCACCTAATGGGACCTTGAACTGGTCGCATCTGTTCTCAATGGCAGATAAACCATACACACTTGTGATCAAGTGATGACAATGAAAGGTCGAGGCGGAAAAGCTAGCCAGTTATCCCCAGCGTCAAGTGACAGGTTTGCGACAATTATTTAGCGCTAATCACTGATGAGACATGTGCCATCACATTCTTTGGCCTGGAATCACTATACAACTAGCCGTGCGATGCCATCAACTGGGCAGAGCAGGTGGCCATCTATCGAAAGAACACCAAAATTCTAGGGGGGGGCATTCCGGATTAATCACACGATAGCAACACATCCACGTGACAACAGGCTGATTTCAATATTACGTATGTAGCAGCTTTCCACTATCCTTCACCTCAGTTGTCATGTGAAGTAGCCGCGACAAGCAATGCATAGTAGTGGTAAATTGCATGGGCGACCCATTTCGTTTCATCCCTTTCATTCCCATAAAAATACTATCACGTCTTCCAAGGACCTGCGCTAAGCTCTCTTTTGAAGCTACTGGCGAGCAGAATCAACAACCTTCCTGCTTATGTCTGCAGTGACAAGATGGCATCCCTTCGAACCACGGCTCACCTATCGTGTGTGGAACCACACGAATCTTGCTGGCTGCGGATGCCGTCATTTATTCATGCTGCAGAAAATCAGATGACAGCGAATTAATGTAATGCGTCATTATTTATAGCCGTTAGTTCCGCCATGGCGCACATGCTGGGCTGATTTTATAAATGCGCTTTTCAGCCTCACGGATGGTCTCACATTCGGTGGAAGAATGCCTTAATCGTTCTTACAAATGGTCCGTTGGATTTATTACCAAGCGTTCGCCGAATGCCCGACCAGCGTGATTAATAACGCAAAAGTCATTCGCTGAAGACGCAGGAGCACGAACTAAAGTGAAACACGATCACACGCCACAACCACCGACGTCCACTCAACCATTCAGCACACCGACAGGAACAAAAGCCGACTCTTCATGATGCGCTGTCAGCTTCATCGATTCTGCTGCATGGCACGTCTCGACACCTACACCAACCAGATATCGCCAGGGAGAAGTCGCACGTTTTGAAACGGATCGTCACGCTTTGGCCGGCCGCGCATCGTGCACCTTCCAACTCGACGCGACGGCCTTCGACGCGACTTGCCCCGTGGTGCTGATTAGCTAATCCCCATGGGAGTTGTCCGGACGATCATGTGAACGTCGGGAGTCGACCGCCGTGTCGGCGTACTGGACGCTTCCTGCCAGCTGACAACACCGCACCTGCTGCGCGGCTGCCGCCAGCTGGATGGCATTGTCACAGAGCCGCCGAGAACAAAGCAGCCGCTTGGCGTCCCTTGACAACTGACACGGCCCGCCGGCTCCCGGTCCGACCAGTGTACAGCGCTATCGCCGCCATCGCAACAGGCGCGCAAAATACGTGCCCGGTTTCGTCGCGCCCACCGTTTTTGTGCCGACCTCTCTGGAGCGCGACGTTTCCAAGTGGGAACGCCGCACGCATGCGGTGTCTCAGGATGAGTCTCCCGCCACCTGCCTGAGAGCGCGCCACCGGAGGAGCGCATCACGTGTGGCAGGTGCACATGCGGTGTCTCAGGATGAGTGTCTCGCCACCTGCCTGAGAGCGCGCCACCGGAGGAGCGCATCACGTGTGGCAGGTGCACATGCGGTGTCTCAGGATGAGTGTCTCGCCACCTGCCTGAGAGCGCGCCACCGGAGGAGCGCATCACTTGTGGCAGGTACACTTCAAAACAGAAGGATCTCAAGCGCAATGCGCCGCAAACGTGCCGCTTGACGTGGTCGCAGTTTCGTCGGTCTTGGAGCTCAGCTGGTCGTAGCGACACCCGAAGTTTGGGAGCGTCACTCGATTGTAAACAAGCACATACAGTGCAAGAACTTGCCGTAAATTGCGCGGTGAAGTGAATGGATTACATGTACTCAGCTGCACCTGTTAGCCATTTTAGCGGGCCAAAAGAATACGAGCGTGACGCAAGCATACCAGAAGACCGATGTGACCGGCCAGGGGGTGGAGGCGGCGATTGGCAGCGACAGGGGGCGCACTTGCCGAAAACTGCTGGAAGTTCACCGTTGCACTGAGTACAGTTGAAACATCGTGGAAACAACAATAATTTTACAATCGAACCCAGTCCAGAACAGACTCGCAGCTACCGTTAGCATGGTCGCACGGTCCAGAAGCCATCGGGCGCTCGAGCTTGGTCGAGTCCCGTTCCAGAGGTCACGCGACGTGCCCAAGGTCAGCTGGGTGTTGAGTGCACCGACCGCCTCCCGTAATCACCGCTCTCCCCGTACACGTGACGCACGTGACGCCCCGCCCCATATGAAGCCTGGTGCTTCCGTGCACCGCCAAAGTGACATAGCGCACAGACGATAGCATCGGGAAGTGGAAGTAAACAGCGGAGCGTGACCGAACAGATAATCACGATATGCGGCGACATGCATTTCGATGTTCGGGTATTTCTGTTGTTTAATGTTGAGTGCAGACTTTAGGATTGACTTTTCGCTACAGACTGGCCATATTTCCCAACGCTGACTCTCGATATACTCGCTATGCCTTAAGCAACCCAATAATGATTCCTGCCAGTGGCAAATCTTTACTTTCATAGCTCCATGGGCATAAGTGGTTGAACGGTTCGCTTCAGAACGAAATGTCTGCAGGAAGCAAAATTCTACTACAAGGACAATGAGTGCAGATGTTCGATGTACTAACTGTGCCATCACACCTTGGCGTAATAATTAGCTGTGCTTGGGGGCTTACGCCAGAGTTCTGCCGCATCACATCCATCACCAAAATGACAATGACATACAGGGCTGATGGATGTTATCAGCGAATAAATAAAGGAACCTGAACGGAAATACCAACAATAATGAAGTGGAAGCTACCGGCGCCGCTAAACCGGTTTTATTTTCATGCTTCACGAAACGCCTAATTTCAAATTCGCCACATTGAGCCAGCTCTGTCTGTCGTAATTCTCTGAAGCGCTATTTGGCGTGTGGATGTCAGCATTTCAAATCGTGCACCAGCTCATTTGGTAAAGTAGACATGTGGAGCAAAAGTCTTAATCCTATGATTTGGTATACAGTTTCAGCCTTCGATTAGCAAAACTCCAGCATTTTTTGGGAAAATCGCCTACCACATAATGCATAGCAGAATACAAAAATCCTACAAAAATATGGCGTGCCTGCCGAGAAATATGAGCTTACGAAATGGAATAATCATCTGCTGTGCTTGCTATCGATCTTAAGCGGACTTTATTCCTACGATGACCGTTTCTTAACAAGGCTTTGAGATTTGATCATACACTCACAGCACATTCCATTCGGCATATGCACTGGAAGTAGTGTCTTCAAACTGAACTTTAATGGAATGAGAAGTACCAGCAGAAGGCGCTAAAACCTGCACCAAACTCGCAGTATTCAACGACGCAACAGCTGTAAAATTAGGCGAAAAGTTCAGGAAAAGCACCTGCTAAACGGATTTTGAGGACAGTGTCTTGCATAGAATTTGTATGGAATTTGCATGGAAGTTGTGCAGTTGACTATGTTTTGAAGTTTCGGCATGCTAAGTTGGAACCAGCACTGCAGTCCAGAGACGAACTACCACCTGCAAAGTACCAAAACCAAACTTGAGACAAGATGGAAATAAATTTTGTTGCTGCAAGATACATTTTGAAGCAGCATATTGGAGAAAACAATTTTCGATGCCACTCTTTACCATCTGCTTCCCTCATGTAAAATTATCGCTTCAGTACACATGGAGCTTTTTCCGGCCCAGTACTGCCTGGTGGCCACTCATAAAGCTGTGCTGAAGCCCGGAGACTGCAGCCGACGTCCAAAAGCTATCAAAACCCAGAGACTGCAGCAGGTGCACAAATAGGCACCACCACCAAGAACAACTCTCATATACATTGTACAAATTACAATATATGGACTAAACTACCACCACACAGAAAATATGGCAGACACATACCAGTCTTCACCAGCTGGTAAAGCTATATAGATGTTGGTATCGATAAAGCTATACAGATATTGGTACCGGTAAAGCTATATAGATACCGGTACCGGTAAGGATATGTAGACGTTGGCACCAGCAAATCTGCATAGATATTGGTGCCGGTACAGTTGTGTAGATGTCAGTACCGGTACAGCTTCAAAGATGTTCGTACCGGTAAAGCTATGTAGATATTGGTACCGGTGAAACTGCAGCGAACGGGTGCACAGCTTTCACGGCCTCGATAATGTGGCACCAGTCACGAAACCTACCATTAATCGGACAATGGCAGCAAGCATATATACAGTGTCACGAGTTGGACACTGGCAGCAAGCATATACACATTATGCAGTGTCACGGGTCAGACACTAGCAGCAAGCATATACACATTATACCGTGTCACAAGTCAGACACTGGCAGTAAACATATACACATTATACAGTGTCACGAGTCAGACACCGGCAGTCAGACACTGGCAGTCAGACACTGGCAGTCAGACACTGGCAGTAAACATATACACATCATACCGTGTCACAAGTCAGACACTGGCAGTAAACATATACACATTATACAGTGTCACGAGTCAGACACCGGCAGTCAGACACTGGCAGTCAGACACTGGCAGTCAGACACTGGCAGTAAACATATACACATCATACCGTGTCACAAGTCAGACACTGGCAGTAAACATATACACATTATACAGTGTCACGAGTCAGACACCGGCAGTCAGACACTGGCAGTAAACATATACACATTATACCGTGTCACAAGTCAGACACTAGCAGTAAACATATACACATTATACAGTGTCACGAGTCAGACACCGACAGTCAGACACTGGCAGTAAACATATACACATTATACAGTGTCACCAGTCAGACACTAGCAGTCAGACACTGGCAGTAAACATATACACATTATACCGTGTCACGAGTCAGACACCGGCAGTCAGACACTGGCAGTAAACATATACACATTATACAGTGTCACGAGTCAGACACCGGCAGTCAGACACTGGCAGTAAACATATACACATTATACTGTGTGACGAGTCAGACACCGGCAGTCAGACACTGGCAGTAATCATATACACATTATACAGTGTCACGAGTCAGACACTGACAGTAAACATATGCACATTATACAGTGTCACAAGTCAGACACTGGCAGTAAACATATACACATTACACAGTGTCACGAGCCAGACACCGACAGTCAGACACTGGCAGTAAACATATACACATTATACTGTGTGACGAGTCAGACACCGGCAGTCAGACACTGGCAGTAATCATATACACATTATACAGTGTCACGAGTCAGACACTGACAGTAAACATATGCACATTATACAGTGTCACAAGTCAGACACTGGCAGTAAACATACACATTATACCGTGTCAAAAGTCAGACACTGGCAGTAAACATATACACATCCTACCGTGTCAAAAATCAGACACTAGCAGTAAACATATGCACATTATACCGTGTCACAAGGCAGACACTAGCAGTAAACATATGCACATTATACCGTGTCACGAGCCAGACACCGGCAGTAAACATATACACATTATAGTGTCACAAGTCAGACACCGGCAGTAAACATATGCACATTATAGTGTCACAAGTCAGACACCGGCAGTAAACATATAGACATTATACAGTGTCACGAGTCAGACACCGACAGTCAGACACCGGCAGTAAACATATACACATTATAGTGTCACAAGTCAGACACCGGCAGTAAACATATAGACATTATACAGTGTCACGAGTCAGACACCGACAGTCAGACACCGGCAGTAAACATATACACATTATAGTGTCCAAGTCAGACACCGGCAGTAAACATATGCACATTATAGTGTACAAGTCAGACACCGGCAGTAAACATATAGACATTATACAGTGTCACGAGTCGACACCGACAGTCAGACACCGGCAGTAAACATATACACATTATAGTGTCACAAGTCAGACACCGGCAGTAAACATATAGACATTATACAGTGTCACGAGTCAGACACCGACAGTCAGACACCGGCAGTAAACATATACACATTATAGTGTCAAAGTCAGACACCGGCAGTAAACATATGCACATTATAGTGTCACAAGTCAGACACCGGCAGTAAACATATAGACATTATACAGTGTCACGAGTCAGACACCGACAGTCAGACACCGGCAGTAAACATATACACATTATAGTGTCACAAGTCAGACACCGGCAGTAAACATATACACATTACACAGTGTCACAAGTCAGACACCGGCAGTAAACATATAGACATTATACAGTGTCCGAGTCAGACACCGACAGTCAGACACCGGCAGTAAACATATACACATTACAGTGTCACGAGTCAGACACCGACAGTCAGACACCGGCAGTAAACATATACACATTATAGTGTCACAGTCAGACACCGGCAGTAAACATATACACATTACACAGTGTCCAAGTCAGACACCGGCAGTAAACATATAGACATTATACAGTGTCACGAGTCAGACACCGACAGTAAACATATGCACATTATAGTGTCACAAGTCAGACACCGGCAGTAAACATATAGACATTATAAGTGTCACGAGTCAGACACCGACAGTCAGACACCGGCAGTAAACATATGCACATTATAGTGTCACAAGTCAGACACCGGCAGTAAACATATAGACATTATACAGTGTCAGAGTCAGACACCGACAGTCAGACACCGGCAGTAAACATATACACATTATAGTGTCACAAGTCAGACACCGGCAGTAAACATATACACATTACACAGTGTACAAGTCAGACACCGGCAGTAAACATATAGACATTATACAGTGTCACGAGTCAGACACCGACAGTCAGACACCGGCAGTAAACATATACACTTACAGTGTCACGAGTCAGACACCGACAGTCGACACCGGCAGTAAACATATACACATTATAGTGTCACAAGTCAGACACCGGCAGTAAACATATCACATTACACAGTGTCACAAGTCAGACACCGGCAGTAAACATATACACATTATACAGTGCCATGTGTGAGACACAGGCAGCAAACAAATACACATTATGTTGTCACGAGTCGGATTGGTTGGTTATTTGGGTTTAGAGGCGCATCGACTGCGTTGGTCATACAGCGCCCATAACGATATTAGATGAGCAACTTGAGAGGATTGGTTCCGACAGTAACGGCAACACACGAGCCTTCACAATAAAAGCAGATCATTTCATGTGTCACGTGAGACAACTTCTAGTATTGCATGTCAGTGGGGGGTGTAAATTGCTCTGAAGTCGATATCAGAGATAAAGCGAAAAAGTTGTCCTGAAGTTACCATGGGCGATTTGTCACCCAGGAGATCGCGGAGTGACATCGACTGCATTCCTCCAAAAATACGTCTTCGATCATTTGCAAGCATGGGGCATGAAATAAGAACGTGGCGCACTGACAGCGGTGCATGACATCGAGGACAGCTTGGCCTGTCCTCCCCACAAAGCAGATGGTGGTGTGTTGGGTGGGTGTGCCCCAGCCGAAGGCGGCAGAGTACAACCTCGTCTCGCCTCGTCCTACGGTAGGACGAGGGCCACTCTCCAAGACATGGCTTGATTGCTCGTGATTTGTTGTCCTGCAACGTATCCCAGTTTAACTGCCATTTTTTTAAAACAAAGGTCACGACAGAGCGGTAATATTCTCTCGCTGGGAGCGGCATAGATCGTACGTATGGGGCATGGGCTGCTCGCTTCGCAGCAGCATCTGCTGCCTCGTTCCCCACGATGCCGACATGGCTCGGGATCCAACAGAAGACAGCAGCCTTTCCGGCTTGAGCCAGCAGTCTAAGACGTCGTAAAACATCTTGTACAATGGGGTCAGATGGGTTGAACTGTCTTAGCGCCCAGAGACTGCTGAGGGAATCGGTAAATATGACATGCGAGGCCTCCCGCCCCACTTCGATAAAACTGAGGGCCTTCGTGATGGCAACCAGCTCGGATGTGTAGACCGTCGCATGTGGTGGTAGGGAAAAAGATCTTGACAGAGACCCCGAAACAAATGCACTGCCCACACCAGCGTCAGTCTTAGATCCGTCTGTATATATCGGGACCAACGAGTCGGACACTGGCAGCAAGCATATACGCATTATACAGTGTCACAAGTCAGACACTGGCAGTAAATATTATGCCCATTATTCAGTGTCACGGGGCGGACACTGACAGTAAGCATTTATAAAGCTTCTCAGTCCGGAGGTAGCAACGGTCACCCGTAAAGCTCCCATGGCTCAAAAATTGCTGCAGGTGCACTCTGAACCATGCACAGTCTCCAACACAGTGTCCGGGCGGTCAGCACCGGTTGAGCGCGGCAGCGTCGATGCCGGGCGGAGCGGTGGAGAGTGTACCTCGCCTGGCTATGCACGAGACCTTGAGAAGGCCTCGCCGACACCGGTCTGCGGACCGGACCACGATCGGGTGGTGCGGCCGTCAGCGTCATCCATGTCAACTCGAGTATGCTCTCTTGCCTTCAAAGACGGAAATCCGGACGCGATAACATGCCTGGACTGTGCTGAGATAGGATAGCTGAGGTGTGCAATGCCGATCGGGCGTTGCGGGGTGCAATGGTGGTGCATCCATAGATGGATCCCAGAATTGGGTGGTTGGGGGTGGTTGGAGGGGAACATATACTATATCCTCCTGCAACTTAACCGACTGCTATAAAATGCATTGTTTGCTAATTGTATTCACGTCTAGATGCGTGTATTGATATTTGACTAGTCTCAGCTCATCCACAATTTCGCTTCGTTCCAAAGCCGGTGAGCTCCTCAGAACTGCGCATATCTTGTGGTTCGACTGGGGGCTTAGATACCCTCCAAGACCGTTGTCATACCCTCGGCACCAACGACCATCGGCTAAATCTGTCTTCTGGTAAAACTTTTGTAACTTTGACGCGACCAGGAAGTGGCGGGCATTGTCAGAGTCAGCGCCTGTCGACCAGGAAGTGGCGGGCATTGTCAGAGTCAGCGCCTGTCGACCAGGAAGTGGCGGGCATTGTCAGAGTCAGCGCCTGTCGACCAGGAAGTGGCGGGCATTGTCAGAGTCAGCGCCTGTCGACCAGGAAGTGGCGGGCATTGTCAGAGTCAGCGCCTGTCGACCAGGAAGTGGCGGGCATTGTCAGAGTCAGCGCCTGTCGACCAGGAAGTGGCGGGCATTGTCGAGTCAGGCCTGTCGACCAGGAAGTGGCGGGCATTGTCAGAGTCAGCGCCTGTCGACCAGGAAGTGGCGGGCATTGTCAGAGTCAGCGCCTGTCCGTGCACGCCTCGGCCGATCATTACCCGCTGAATGACCGCTAACGGGGTCGGCCGCTGTGAGGCGCTGATGCCGACGATTACAGCGCCACGCTGGCGCGGACTCAAAGGTCACGTCGTCAATGATGCAATCAACATGAGAAAGCGGTGGCGGTGTTGCGGTGGTCGCGCTTGAAATGTGTGGGGCGACATTCCACCGGCACCAATGGAGCCTGGAGCCGACCAGTCAGGCGAGCCATGCGTCCTCAACGAAACAGCCAGACGTCCTCCAACACAGTGGACTAACGCGTCAAGCGACGTACATTGCACATAGTAAGTGTAAAGTTAAACTACAATTCATATTTCTGCACGCAAACATGGTGGCCACTGCGTAGGAAAGGCACGGGAGCGTTTGGAAGATGTCAAAATGGAACGATTTTAAAACATGAGCGAATGAATATTAATGCAATGGTGGACTACGTGAGTGAGTTTGAGAATGAGTGAAAAAAAAGTTCCGTCCAGAGTATTATGTTCATTGTTTATCCCTGCTTTTGCGGCCTTCCGACTGCGGGAACCTGTAGTACATTTTGGATAACTACCTAACCTGGCCTGACACTGATTTGAAACCTTTGGATTCACTCCGGTTCTGAATCCACCGTCAAAATGCACCTGTTACCGACATAATTGTCCATTTATAGGCATGCTCTAAGACATACCAGATCAAAGGCCGAACAAGAATCAAAGGGCCCATCCGAAAGGGATCTGCACATTCTTCAGTCTGTCAGCAGTTCAGGAACAACATCTTCGCCGTCACAAGTCAGCCTTTTCAGAATGAAACACCATGTCCTGCCAGCCACGAGCTCTTCGAAAACGTAAGCACCATATAATGTAATTGGGAAGATGTCATAGGCATGCATGTGTTATTAGTAGTGAACACAAATATGAACACACGAATATAAATATCCGGAAGCTATCGAAAATGAAACACAAGAACTCTAGCGACGATATCACGAAGAGAAAACAGAATTCTAAAACACGAATGGAGCGACTGAAACAAACACCACCATATACATATATAGATGTATATAAGAGCGACTATGACCTACCCATAAAATTTGTGTTTGTGTACAAATCCTAGGGAAATACATAAGCTACTCTTATTTTTTAGCATATTGCAGTCTCACCTAGCATCCTATTCGTTCATATGTCCTGACCAATGATTGCAGAAAACGGCGCCAATGGGTTGCGTGCAACAATCTGGGTAGACCTCCATCCAATATAGCTTGGCGTATTACAGAATGCCTGGCCTACAACTGGCATATTATCCATACTTAAAATGTCATAGCATGGGCTATCTTTCCCAGCTCTACGACTCGGCTGATTGCGACAGCATTTTAACGAGCACGGTACTAATGGACACGTCTGCATGACGAACAGGGCTCAGCTAGTTTTAAAATAATCTAATTAAGCTAATCTCATTAGATCGCTTCGTCCTGGCTGTGTAGGATAACAGCCATTAGAATTGAAAGAAAAAACAAATACAAATGAACAGAGGTGACGCTGGCAGTGCAATCCATGCAACCAACGAATTTTGCTACGCTTACCAGCCTATCAAGAGAAAGCTTGCTGCATTGCATGTCTAGGGGGACGAGAAAATAATTGTCTGTCCGAAACTACTCTCTGGGCGCAAACTTGATGTTCTTCTAATTTTAAGCAATACTACAGCGACAATTTAGCTAAAGAACATACCACTGAAACTCCAGTCATTGACAATTGCAGGTATGTTTTTACGTTCATCGCTTTAAAACTTTTACTATGGCAAGAGCGCGGGAACCGGGCGGGGGGCCAGAGGAGCAGCACCCCCAACTTTGGACGAGTTACCTCTAAGGACGCTGCTTGGAAACAAATTCACTTCAAAATGGCTCTTGCCCCTTCCTTGACTTTAGGACAGGCCATTTGCAAATATGGCACTTACAACTTTACTCCTTTCAAAATCGATTGCTACCTGGCTTTCCAAGTTCACGGACAACTTTCTGGTACCAATATGAGCAATTCTGGCGCAGTTCACCGCATACACCACATCCCAAACACACTGTGGGTTGATGTTGGTAATCAACAACAATCTAAATACTCCAGTGATCAGCGCAGTCTGAATGCCCTGATGATCAGCCGGACAGTCTGAGTACACTGGTGATCAACGAAGCCTCTGGAAACTATGTCAAACTCTACTGACAAAAGGAAGTTTGAATACCCGATTGATCAGCAACTATCTGAATTCCCGTATGCTTTTCTGAGGTTGTCTCAGACCTGCGCCTTGGATTGAACAAAGGGAAAACGCCACGTCATTCTCGAGTTCCCGGGACAAATTAACGCCGCACTAACAAACAGCCCCACTGAAACTTCCTCGAAGCTAAAGCTGAACCTGGACTCCGCACGTTCCATTGCCAATGCATTGAGAACGCGTCGACTCGACTCGCGACACCGAGCGCCTCCCCTCGTTCACTCCACAATCACATGGACAGTCCTGCACAGGGAAGACGGACCGGCCGCGTCTGCAGGCTCGCGATCACTAAGGCTGAATTACACGCCCAAATGCGCGGAAGGCCGCACCTCTGCCCCGGTAGCCGCTGCGACCGGCGGCCGGCCGACCGCCACGACCACCCAGCTCGCCACCGCCAACCGGCCGGCCGCGGCGACGAGCCATCAGCACGCGCCAGCGGCGGCCGGCGCCGCGCTTCCGGCCGCTTTTTGCCTGTTCGGCCGGCTGCAGTCCGCGCGGCCGGCGGCGCCTCTGACCAACGCGGGTCCAGTCCTGTTGAGCACGGAAAAAGGGCCGCCGTGTCTCGTGTCCCCAGCGCCGGCGCGGCTGCACCGGTGGCCGCTGTCGTCCTGCACGGCCGGGCGGGTCGACACAAGACGCCGCTGTCCTGCGCGGCCGGGTGGGTCGACACAAGACGCCGCTGTCCTGCGCGGCCGGGCGGGTCGACACAAGACGCCGCTGTCCTGCGCGGCCAGACGAGTCGACACAAGTCGCCGCTGTCCTGCGCGGCCAGACGAGTCGACACGAGTAGCCGCTGTCCTGCGCGGCCGGCGGGTCGACACAAGTCGCCGCTGTCCTGCGCGGCCAGACGAGTCGACACAAGACGCCGCTGTCCTGCGCGGCCGGGCGGGTCGACACAAGACGCCGCTGTCCTGCGCGGCCGGGTGGGTCGACACAAGACGCCGCTGTCCTGCGCGGCCGGGTGGGTCGACACAAGACGCCGCTGTCCTGCGCGGCCGGGTGGGTCGACACAAGACGCCGCTGTCCTGCGCGGCCGGCGGATCGACACGAGTCGCCGCTGTCGTCCTGCGCGGCCGGGTGGGTCGACACAAGACGCCGCTGTCCTGCGCGGCCAGACGAGTCGACACAAGTCGCCGCTGTTGTCCTGCGCGGCCAGACGAGTCGACACAAGTCGCCGCTGTCCTGCGCGGCCAGACGAGTCGACACGAGTCGCCGCTGTCCCGGCACGGACTGCACTCGGCGCGGTGCAGACGGCAGCCTTGTCTCGGCCGCAGCCGGGGACGGAGCCATGTCGGCGACATGGCCGTGGCCAACGCGGGAGATGCAGGCAGAGGTGTGTCACAGAGACCCGTACAACTTAGCATTATGTCTATGGCATTGCATGAAGAGAATGGCCCCAAACAACTCATGTCACCTCGTCCCAGGTTGTTTATTGTTTGTTTATTGGGTGGTTCTCGACACACTTTATGCACGATCACGGCTAATGGCGCCGCCCACACTGCTTCGCCGGTGGGCCGCGGGATTGGGAAATGTCCCGAGTGGTGTGAGTGTTGAACCCGGAACCCTTGATCCCGTCCCAGGTTCATAGCAACATCAATGGTAGAGGATATATCACATTTATGTATATCAGCATTATGCCCATTGGAGCTAAATGGAAAGAATGCATTGGAAAAAGCAACGTTGCTGTTCAGCTATCAATATTACATTTGCAAAATGAGAAGAAGCGAAGCAATATTTGATCCGAAGAAAAGACTTGTATAACGTTATATTCACAGTCTACCGCCACACATGACCATCGGCCGATGTGACTTCGGGAGTTGTTGTCACTCTTCAAGGATAGTTATCACATACATTGGTATTTTTGCTTGCACGTTAAAATGCGGAATAAGTGATGAATTCTCTATGGGAGGAATGAGGTTACATTGCTTGAAAATTAGAGTATCATGGTTATTTTTTGATTTTTTTTCATGTCCCGTCAATATTAGGGCTCCTATGATACGAAGCTTTAAGTCTTCAAAGATAATAATTGGAATAGCACGGTGGTGTCTGATAACATTAGGTGTTTTCAAAAATTATCTCGTTCACATGAATGCAAAAGCATATATTTCGGTTGCCAACTTGTAAAATTGCAGCAATATTCACAAGCTAATCTCTTTTTGAACCATGCAGCTCGTGAACTTGAAAGCGAGTGAAAGCCAGTGAATTAGAAAGCCACAAGACTAATGTTGAAGTGGGAATCAAGGCCTTGGTGAATCTGGAAACATATTCCAAAAATAAATATACTTTCACTTTTAGATGAATCTACGGTATATGAAACCCATCCTATGCTCTTTGCATGATTCTGGGCTATGTGTAATAGTATTTTGTAGTAGTATTTTGGTGGGCTTACACTAGACTAGATTGCCAGAAATGATGTAGCTCGTAGTTTCAGTATCTTGGTTTTGACGGTGTGAAAAGTTTGCTAGATACACGTATCCTGGAGAAGTAGCTGCCCGTAACGTGTCCATTTAGCACACTTAATGAGGACACTAGTCTGTATATTATACTAACATCGCATTGTTGTTGTTATTGGCTACCTACTTGGACCGCTAAGGTACTAAGTCATGCACTGCCAGTGCATGTCTTCATTGAAATTGCCAGCACAACCCAGGAAAATTCGGAGCGTTGTAACATCATATTGGGCATGTTTCAAATGACGAGGTAGTCACCACACTTGCCCCTTGCACGCCTCCCGATCTGTCAGACCACTCGGCAAGGAATGCTCGCGCATACAGATCTGAGAACCGCGCGGAAATGCCAGTACCACGAGTCACTGATGGTGACTCGAGACGGCGGCCGTCACGAGTCACTGCTGGTGGCCATCACGCGTCACTGATGGTGGCCATCACGCGTCACTGATGGTGGCCATCACGAGTCACTGATGGTGGTCATCACGAGTCACTGATGGTGGCCCTCACGAGTCACTGATGGTGGCCATCACGAGTCACTGATGGTGGTCATCACGAGTCACTGATGGTGGCCCTCACGAGTCACTGATGGTGGTCATCACGAGCTACCGCAATCACGAGTCACTGATGGTGGTCATCACGAGTCACTGATGGTGGCCCTCACGAGTCACTGATGGCGGCCATCGTATCGGCTTCAGTCATTACATGATCCCCACAGATGGCAGACGTAGATCATCAAGACTTCATCATCTCATTGTCACAAGCCATTTCAATTTCAAATTCGAATTCCAACAAAATGCAGTCTTTCTATGTCGCTGTTCTTATCTTCGTTTAGCTTCGACGTTCTTCGCGGTCAACTGTGCTTATGCTGGGATGGCTTCAATAGGCTGCGAGAGAAAGCACCTTGAGCTTAATAGGCTTGCTGTTATCCTAGAATGTCGCTGGTAAACTTAAGAGGATGAGGATCGGTACCTCTGAGATTTTACCGTGCAACGGATCACACTGTCGCTGAGAACTTCGCAAGCGAGTTTGTATTCCAGTACGAGTACGCAAGGTTGATTCCTACTCATCGTTTGCTACATACTATCCAATTAGTTTGGCTTATTTGAATTGGCTATTGCATTTATCCAAATTTCTTAGCTGGTACTGAATTTCACCACTGTGTATATATGACTCCCTCGAATACAAATATATCTCTAGCCAGTTTGCGAAGCGATCCGAAACTAAAACTAATGCTCGGTTGAAAACAAACCATAGGAATTTGAAAGCCGGTACAAGGAAATGAAATGTCAATATTTGCAAATTACACTTCACTAAAAACCGGCCAAGTGCCATCTAAGAAGCAATCTGTCGGAGCCTTTCACATGGTCAAAGCAGTCTTGCACGGCCCCTGCAAGGGCATATGTCCTCAAGGTCGAACAATTCGGATTGTCTTGCCCTTGTAAGGGTCGTGCAAGCCTGCTCAAATCATGTGAAAGGCCCTGAGGAATTGCTACTGGGACGGCGTGCAAGGTCCTGAGGAATTGCTACTGGGACGGCGTGCAAGTTTTCTGCATGGGAATGCAATTTGTAGTTATTGCAATGCTTTCATTACATTTTACGGGCTTTCATATTGCTGTAGCTCATTTTGAAATGTAGTAGTGGTCTTATTTTCAAATGACTTCGCGAGCTGGATCACGAGATATTTGTATTTGAGGGTGCCACATATACCTCCTACCTCCTATGCTATATCTTCTACCCCGAAGATATGACATATACCTCCTACACCGTGCCACATATACCCACATATACTCCTACGTGCCACATATACCTCCTACATCCTACAGCCTACCGCCTACATCCTGCCTCCTACCTCCTACTGCCTACATCCTGCCGCCCACCTCCAACCACCGTGCACCGCTGCCGTAAGAAGCTGTCGCCCGGGTGACTCCAGGCGCCGGCGTGACAATGGAGACCGCGGACACCCGCCACTGACAGCCGGCGTTTGTCGCCGCGCCTCGCCGCCCACCACCGGGCGGCTCACACAGGCGGCTCCTCTCATGCGCTGCAAGCGCAGCCGCCTCCGGTTCACGCCGGAGGACGGCGTACACAGGATGCGCGCCGCCCTGCAGCGCGCCCTTTGCTGCAGCGCGGCACGGGGTCGCCGTGTCATGGCTGGGGCTGGCGTGGCGGTCGGCGGCGGCCAGACGTAATCAGCATGTACCGTCGCGCCGAGCGCCGCTCGGTCGCGTCTGCCCGTGCCGGCGCCGCTGGGACCGCCGGACGCGAGGCGTTGCGCCCGGCCACAGACCGCGACGTGTGTCCGTGACAGTGGAGTCGGCGCCGACCTCGGTCTGACCTCGGCTTCCGGCTGCGACCGCTCTGCCCCGGCTCGCACACTCTGCCGGCGGCGGCTGCGGCGGCGGCTGCCGTCGCCGGTTTCTGGTGCCGTCTCTCCAGAGTGGAATACCAGCTCCACGAACCGTCTCCCCAAAACGAGAGACAGGAAGAAGAGCGGTTCTTAACACCACCTCACCAGATGGCATAAACGGCACTGTTCCTGACACCACCTCCTCGGAGAGAAATGACAGCTGACACCGCTTCACCAGAGGGGAAGCTGTTCAAAATACCATCTCTCCAGGGAGAAATGGCAGTTGACACCACCTCACCAGGACTTGGGGGAGGGGGAGACTGTTCCTGACATCACCTCTCCAGAGCGCAATGACAGCTGACACCGCCTCACCAGGACGTGGGGAGGGGGGGGGGGGACTGTTCCTGACACCACTTCCCCAGGGAGAAATGACAGCTGACACCGCCTCACCAGAGGGAGACGCCGCCTCCCGACACCTCCCCTCACAGCCGCACAGCGCGGTGGGCAGCTCTGGGCGGGCCGGCGCGGCGCGGCGGCGGCGGCACTCGCCGGCCGGCGAAGCTCGACTTCAGCAAGGCTGCAGCGTCCTCTGAGCAGTCGCCGGCGATCGCCGGCGGCCTGCACAGCTTGGCCGGTCGACGCGTGACGTCACGCGGCTCCGCGTGACGTCACACACACGGAGCCGCGTGCCGTCACGGCAACCAACGGTGCGGGGAGTGGCGGACGAGCGGCGCGGCGGACGGCCGCCGCCGGAGCGGTCTGTCTCGACACGTCCGCGCCAGAAGGGTCGTAAATACTTGTCAGCCCGGTGATAGGTCAACATGTTTGCTGCAGACTATCAGCATAGTGTATGGCCCTACAGCGCTTGCCACCGGACTCGACGCGATCTTGGCGCTTGGATCCGAAGTTGCATCGAGATTGGTGCTTACTGGTGAAGACGCATAAATGGTTGGCTATTAGCAACAGGCTAGTTGCAAATTCCCCTAGTATAACCGCACCAAACACTTACTGATGCCATTATCCAATCACTTGCAACATTATCAGAGAGATGGAGATTCGATGGATGGAGATTCGATTCGATGGAGATTCGAGCGATAGGCAGCCTGACGTCAAGAAGCCAACAAGCAATGTTGTCGCTACGGGAAGTATTGCTCACTACTGCCGAAATCAGGTTAGAACAGTTTTACCAGATTAAGAGCCTTACCAGATTAACATGAGGAAGTGATGGAACAAACTTATCGCCGCGGAAGGTATGACTGGTTGCTGCCTAAATCAGGTGTTAATAATTGTAAATGCGCTCAGAATTGTTAACATCGAACTCAACCGGTGTTATATACATCCATCGCTTTGTGACTCTTCCGACGAATAACTGCAGCACAGTTGGCTGGCTGTAATGATGAGTCCATGTATGGGATATTGGCAGCAAATCGGCTTTGCAAACCGTGAAAAATACTGCAGCTTAAGCTTAAAATGATCAAACTCTACGGAATGTGACTTCCTACGAAGTACGTGTTGCAGCCGAAACAAACGCAACACTACGCTGCAATGAGCAGATACGATGTGGTAAATGGCAAGCAACCCTCGCAGGGTGGCATACTTGTCTACTTCACGCATTACGAGGAGAGGGATATTAAAGTGACCTTTCTACTAACTTTTGTTCCATGCAAGATAGAGAGATGCGCTAGGCGGCACTGCTTTGCTACATCTTTGAACAGTTAGTCACTTAGAATATTTATTTCCGTCTGTTTTGTTTAACATTTCAAGTCAGGTCAAGCAGGTCAACGTCGGAGTGCAGTCGGTCACCCGTTTTCGCCGTAGTTTTCGAACCCTCTTAATGCAAATTCGATTTCGTGCTTCAAAATTGATGATGTGTAAACTGAAGATTTAGTCTAATACAGGTGACATGTGCAGAGGTCAAGGTAAAATGCCTGGAAATATGTGATGAATTATTGAAGATTACAATTTGAGAACCAGATGACATTTCGAAAAAGTAATTAGTGCCACTAATTACCATATTAGAAGGTAAGCCATATGATGACTATCTCTTTTTGAGATTTTGTCCAGAAGTTACAAATATTTCGAGGTTTTTGTACACATTTTCAGATAAATTTAGAAAGGAATACAAAATTTTCAAATCGAATTTAGAGGCCCACAGAAAAACCAGATCTCGGCACAGATCTCGGCACATCAGAAAGAATCTTGGCGTGCAAAGTACCATTGTTTAGTCATTTTTACCTCGCAATGGTCCGCATTTTAGCCAATAGAGCGCTTGGAATGCATGTACCTTTGGCAGGTTTCAGGTGATATCTCCGTGATCTGACCTGATGTAGTAACTTGAAAACTTGCAAGCTTTCAGGGAACATAATTTGCCGCGACATGTATTCCGGGTGTTAAAATATATTGATCAGGAATAAAGTTATGTGCAAGGAAGTATGTTTCTGTTTTAATTCTTCATTTTACTTGGGATTGAATCCAAGCTGAAGGTTGATAGTTCTGTGTTTTTACTATCATTTATTTATGCACTGATAATTCACTTTTGGCAGTAGCTTGCATGGTTTGCTGACGCAAAAATAGTTCAACGTTCAATAACCGCATTGAGACGAGATCGTCCCCTGGAATTCATCCGCCATGCATATTTCGGCTATCCTATAAGAGGCCAGAATCCACTTTTTAACACAAGGCACACAAATGACATAACGGAAGGTATATCAAATTTTAAAGCGATAGTACCAACAGTTCATGATTTATCTTAGAACAAATTAAATGTTGATCAAATTGAGCCCGCATAATGCAAGGGTTAGTACGGATGAGTCGAAAGAGCCCCAGACCTAATTCTTCCGCAGTTTGACAAGGGTTTCTCAGTGACAAGGGACAAGGGTTTCTCGAAGTGCAATGCAACTGTCTTCCACCTGAACAGAACCAGTTCTCTACCAACTGGTGGGCTAGGATTGCTGTGATGTGACATTCACTGTGGATTGCTGTGATGTGACATATGAATGGATGCACATGCTCACAAATTTAATAGTTGCCATCGGAAATGGGGGCAAGATACTGCATTAAAAAATAATGGAGGGAAGACACGCATTACCCTGTGTCTTCAACTGTAGCGTAGAAGGTAGCAAAGCTGCATAAACTAACCTTGTGGTCACATCAAATTTAAAACAGAACCTAATTAACACTGGATATATTTCTCGTTTTAAAATGAGCTGAAGGTGCTTTATTTTACGCTGTTTTTGTATTCACAATCATGCTCAGCAAATCACTGCACTTCATAGAGCAGCGTATGAAGATTAAATATGCTAAGCTGCAACTTTCAGACCACAGCCAACTAAAAGCATGACATGCGTTCCTCCCAACGCATTTGATTTGTTAAACAGAGTACTACATAGGTATTCTATGGGTTTTGTGGGCTAGATATTGGGACATAACACAAATACACCAGTAGAGGGCGTGCTATTGCCCACTGTGGGCGCCAGACAGGTGAGGGTAAGTGTCGAAAGGGAGTGTGGCCCTTGTATATAAGTCGAAGAAGCATTTCCCTCCTGTTTCTATTGCCATGCGTCTGCAAACACATACGAAGGCCGGAAGTACGCAACCCCAGGCGCGATAATTCACCAAATTGCAGCACCGAAAGCATTGATGAGACACGTTAGTCTTGTTGAGTTGGTCTGAAGCGTCCGGATTACAATTGAGACTGCCCGTCTCCTGCGCTGGCCAGGCTGTCAGGCTGTCAGTCGGCCAGACGGCGGTGAGATCTCAATGGCAAGCTGTGTCGCGGGGCACGACGCCGTCGGAAGCTTTCTTTGAAGAAAGACTGTGATTTGTTCAGAGGAGATATGGCGATAAAAGCTCGTGAAAAACTCAAAATAGGAAAAGCGGATCTGGTTCTGAGTGGACGAAGCAAGATTTGAAAAGCTGTAGCAAAGACAATATTTAGCGTTTCCAAAGCTTGATGGTAGGATCAGCTAGAACCTCCTCCGATCTCTGACAGAACCTTTGTTTTTGCATACATAAGGGATAGCACCCGATGTGGCCATGCGGTATATCGTAAGCAGTCACCACGCCTGGGCGATTAACGTCACTAGGTCATGCACAGACGGAAATGTGTAATTAACGGAAATTGACCGTTGTCCACGAGTCTTACGACGAATTAGCTGGTCAACAGTATGTATGGCATGAGCAACTCCATATTAGTAGGTTTATATCGCATGAGTTATCGTAATTAACACATTTTAGATGATGCATAATCTCCAGAAGCGGTTGGTCTGTGTATACTGAGGGGCGGACCGACCAAGCAGACTGAACCGTCGACTGACCTGGACAGGGCAACAGACTGAACCTGAGCAATTGACCTAGTTAGGACGACCTGCACAACCGACCTGGGCAGGCTACCAGACTGCCCGACTATCTGACTGCCTGACTGACCGTCTGACTGACTGGCTGACTGGCAGACTGGCTGGCTGTCTGACTGGCTGACTGACTGGCTGACTAGCAGACTGGCAGACTGTCTGACTGTCTGACTGTCTGACTGACTGGCTGACTAGCAGACTGGCAGACTGTCTGACTGTCTGACTGTCTGACTGACTGGCTGATCGGCTGTCTGACTGACTGGCTGACTATTTGACTGGCTGCCTGACTGACTGTCTGTATATCTGACTGACTGCCTGTCTGTCTGACTGGCTGTCTGACTAACTGGCTGTCTGGCTGCCTGGCTGGCTGACTGACTGGCTGACTGGCTGACTGGCTGTCTGACTGACTGTCCTACTGACTGGCTGGCAGTCTTCCTGACCGTCTGACTGTCTGACTGTCTGACTGACTAACTGTCTACTG
This sequence comes from Ashinkailepas kermadecensis, assembly GCA_034440615.1. Classification (NCBI taxonomy): domain Eukaryota; kingdom Metazoa; phylum Arthropoda; class Thecostraca; family Neolepadidae; genus Ashinkailepas; species Ashinkailepas kermadecensis. Next base: position 64,895 of record JAOTOM010003128.1, read on the forward strand.
ACTGTCTGATTGGTTGCTCGGCCTACTGTCTGACTGGCTGACTGTCTGATTGGTTGCTCGGCCTACTGTCTGACTGGCTGACTGTCTGATTGGTTGCTCGGCCTACTGTCTGACTGGCTGACTGTCTGATTGGTTGCTCGGCCTACTGTCTGACTGGCTGACTGTCTGATTGGTTGCTCGGCCTACTGTCTGACTGGCTGACTGTCTGATTGGTTGCTCGGCCTACTGTCTGACTGGCTGACTGTCTGATTGGTTGCTCGGCCTACTGTCTGACTGGCTGACTGTCTGATTGGTTGCTCGGCCTACTGTCTGACTGGCTGACTGTCTGATTGGTTGCTCGGCCTACTGTCTGACTGGCTGACTGTCTGATTGGTTGCTCGGCCTACTGTCTGACTGGCTGACTGTCTGATTGGTTGCTCGGCCTACCTGTCTGACTGGCTGACTGTCTGATTGGTTGCTCGGCCTACTGTCTGACTGGCTGACTGTCTGATTGGTTGCTCGGCCTACTGTCTGACTGGCTGACTGTCTGATTGGTTGCTCGGCCTACTGTCTGACTGGCTGACTGTCTGATTGGTTGCTCGGCCTACTGTCTGACTGGCTGACTGTCTGATTGGTTGCTCGGCCTACTGTCTGACTGGCTGACTGTCTGATTGGTTGCTCGGCCTACTGGCTGACTGTCTGACTGACTAACTGTCTACTGACTGTCTGATTGGTTGCTCGGTGCCTGACTGCTGTCTGTACTGGCTGACTGTCTGATTGGTTGCTCGGCCTACTGTCTGACTGGCTGACTGTTTTGTCTACGACTTTGATTGGTTGCTCGGCCTACTGTCTGACTGGCTGACTGTCTGATTGGTTGCTCGGCCTACTGTCTGACTGGCTGACTGTCTGATTGGTTGCTCGGCCTACTGTCTGACTGGCTGACTGTCTGATTGGTTGCTCGGCCTACTGTCTGACTGTCTGACTGACTAACTGTCTACTGACTGTCTGATTGGTTGCTCGGCCTACTGTCTGACTGGCTGACTGTCTGATTGGTTGCTCGGCCTACTGTCTCGCTGACGCAACTGACTAACTTTGTTTCTGTCTACTGACTGTCTGATTGGTTGCTCGGCCTACTGTCTGACTGGCTGACTGTCTGATTGGTTGCTCGGCCTACTGTCTGACTGGCTGACTGTCTGATTGGTTGCTCGGCCTACTGTCTGACTGGCTGACTGTCTGATTGGTTGCTCGGCCTACTGTCTGACTGGCTGACTGGTCGAGCGACTGACCTGGGCGGCTTGAATCGGCGACTGAAAGCGGCCACCGTCGAGTGGCACTCCACCCAAGTCGCACACGTCCGGCAGGCAGCCCAGACTCGAGGTCTTCGGCAGCTCCTCGTAGCTCATGTCGCGCAGAAGCGCTGCAATGGTCACAACAGTGTCACAGGAGCGTGCTGACAGCGAATTGATGCCGACACTCGGCGGCACGTACACTGTACACTGTGAACACCACGGGAGCTCGTGGACGACTGAGGACCCAACTGGCGTACAGGGATCGTAAACTGTCACGTGGGTGTCTTCAGGTAGTCATATATGGCTAATAAAGAGAGCCACGGGGAGACTTCAGAAGGGTAATATTGGTGTTTCACAGTTGTCACAGATAGGATCATAGAGAGAGAGAGGAAAGAGACATCATATAATGATCATAGAGGAACCCATGAGGACTTCCACACAAATTGGAGGCCCACTTAGGGCTGATATTTGAGCAAGGGAACGACACTAAGTATCGCGATGGATCACTGAGGCACCACATGGTAGCCGTGGCCGGGAAATCAAACAACTCTCGCAGCGAACACTCAGTGTCCAATCATGGCTGCGAAGGCCAGCAAGCTTCGACGTATCGCGACGACCGAAAAGGCGTCGCGGTCACGGATCCGCACGTGTGCTCGGCGATGGCCCACGACAAGCCGTGCAGCTCTGGACCAATTCACCCCCGGCTGAGGACTGTCCCCCCTCGGCAACAGCACTCAGCAGTCGTGCCAGCACATATGCGACACCGCACCCTCGTGCGACGATGCGCGTCGGCCGGCCGCCGGCACGGGCACGGTCGCCAGGCGCTCGTGCCAATGGCGGGAGCAGCCTGCTGTGCCCGTGTCGGCCGGCCGCCGGCACGGGCACGGTCGCCAGGCGCTCGTGCCAATGGCGGGAGCTGGCGGTCGGTTGGAGCGGCGTGGCGGAGCCGAACAGAGGCGGCAGCGCCTGCGGAGAGCAACGGGATGCAGGAATCTCCACAGGCAAGTCTCCATTGCATTAGTTATTGTACTTAACACCTTTTTTGATGATGCATAATCTCCAGTGGCGGCTGCTCCGTGTATACTGAGGGTGGACTGACCAAGCAGATTGAACCGCGCGACTGACCTGGACAGGGCTACAGACTGAACCTGCGCAACCGACCTGGGCAGGCTACCAGACTGCCCGACTGCCTGACTGACTGCCAGACTGTCTGGCTGTCTGACTGACTGTCTGACTGACTGTTCGCTCAGCTTGCGCTTGTCGTGATTTTGGTGTTGGTGGGTTTCAGGTAATCTACTCGTTCGCTTGCACGGCATGGATGAACACCGATTTAAAAGTAGAAGGCCACTACTCCAAGAGCGGAGCCTCTCCAGCTGCACAGAAAGCATTATGATGGCGCCATGAGACACAACGTTACGCTACATTCACACGGAGCGTAACACAAAACGTTGTCACGAGCTAAACTGTACCTAGCGCCGCCATCTGGTGGCTTTGCCGTGACAACCACCGTCTGACATGTCTTGCCCATTTCCGACATGTCTTGCATGTTTCCTGTTGCAGGTGCTCCCAACGAGGAGGGTTAGATAAGGTAAGATTGGTGGGATGATAATGCTTAATTGTAGTCTTAACGTGACAGCTAACGAGTTGTTGTGTTCTGCGGTGTTGAAGGATAGGGATAGGGAGACTTTGGTGCGGTGTGCTCCGGTGATGAATCGTATTGCGTGATTTCGTATGCCTTCAGGCGAAGAATATTGTAGCTTGGATTTCTGAATCTGGTCGTAGCATGGTATGATTGTTGGACACATGGTGCAGTATTTTAAAAGATTATTGAACACTGAATAAATCATAGATCTTGCGTATTTATCCCGCGGCAATGATGATCACGTGAACACTCCGGTCTCACGTGACCACATTGCCATGTGGCAACGGCCGGTCGGCACTGCCAGTCACGAATCACTATCGTGATTTCTGGCACGCAATCCAGGCGGGGAAATATGTCCATGGTCCAGCGAACATGCACGTCAGGGAGTGAAGAACAAAACACATTTTTGAACGTTGTTGTTAGCGACATCAATATATTGCGAAGTTTTCTAACAAATGCTCTTCACAGCCGTCAGGAAACATTATATCACCCAAAGACATGAACACGTTCCTGGAAACGACAGAGCAACAGTGTGGAAACCAGATTTGCTAAAGAAAAACATTCCACCATAAACGTACTGGGTGTCCTCCAATAGTTAATGGATTCACAATATTCCAAGCAGGATCCTTCATGCCATCTTCCTACTTCAACCTGTTGAGTTGACTATACTCAACGGTCTGTATGTAGTCATATACAGATATCTGGCAACGTATTACAATAATGCATAAAACTGCACGTACAGCTTTACAGTTTTTAGCATTGTGTAATGTTCATTTGATGTGCTCTGTCCCAATGATTTCATCTTTGATTGGGATGTAATCCCGTTGATCACTGAATAATAACTAAACTACAGTAAATTGTGCTGTATTTCAAACTGCTTTTATTGCGAACAGGCAATAGACGTTTTCATCGTGAAGGGCTCAAAACGCAGTAATCTGCTACTACTTGACGCTGAGCTTGCTTCCTGCTGTATCTCGCAATATAAAACATGCTAGGCATACACTAGCTGCTCTCATATTATCAAACAAGATTGTTCTGGCAACGTTATTCTAGCTGAGCATGCACAATTGCAATATGAAAGGTGCTAGGGTATACAATAGTAGCTAGCATATTATAAAGCAAGACTGTTCTGGCTCCGTTATTCGAACTGTGTATGCACTATCGTAATATGAAACGAAAATAAACCATAGCTTCCCGTGCTCGTTCATCTATGTGTTATGCGTGGGGATTACAGCTTTCTTAGCGCCATACAAGGGATCCCTTTCGGTGTAAAACTGTTAAAAATGCAAGCCGAATTGTCTCGGGGAATCTCACGCGACGAATCGTAAATGGACCCAGCTTGCAGTGGTAACACATATATGTACGCTTAGCCGTCCGACTTATAGTTCACGGATAAATACCACTTCTGACCGTGCCTCTCAAGGCGTGGTACGTGCTATCAGTGATATTAATCGGTAGCGCTGGCCAGCGTGCTAGTATTCGCAGAAGAGTCGCATGGCGACATCTCCACGACATCGCCGTCAGGGACGTTATGATACACACCAAGACACGTGGAGTCTAGCATGGCCTAAAGGAAGATTGATTTCTCTTAGTTTGGCATATATATGTAAATGCATGGATCAAGAAGTTCGTGCAATGATCGGATCGAAACTGTCTTAAGATTGCATCTGCACTTATTATGATTGTGATATAAACGCTGCGATTGGAAGGAACGTACTGGTCAGCATAAATACCCTTATCGTTCTTGCTGATTGTTTGGCATTGACATTTACCATGAAAAGGTTGTCAAGCTTCAACAATTAGCTTAGCTTCAAGAATCTTTCGCTTTTCAGTGTCGAGGTTGCCACCAATGTTTTAGCATCAACGTGAGTGCCAAAAAGCAAATTTGAGATGTGGGCTGGTGATTTAACCAGTCGGCTGCATTCCGTGCTACACGCTATCCGGACCTGGCGGTTCGGGGAGACCAACCTTCCAGGAAGCACCTCTCATGTGAAGAGCGCCTGCAGGTGGGAAGGATTATCTCCACCTACCTGATGAACATCGCCAGCAAAACTTGCGGGAAAAGTCAGGTTACTTTGAATAGCACTCGCTGATCTTTCAGCACATGAAGGCCGATCTCTCAGACGGAGGGGAGGCGCGCCAGGACGCAGGGGTAAGCTTTGGTTGTCCAAAGACACTTTCCATTTTGATTTCCATGTCCATATGGGTAAGATACCAACAATACCAGTCAATAGGATATATTTCATAAGAATAAGCCAGCATAAATCCATCTCGATGTCCCAGCAGGGATTTCGGAGTCACGTTGTCACGTATCGACTCGTATTGACAGGTATTGACAGGTATTGACAGGTATTGCCAGGTATCTGCGGGCCGGGTGACCGGGTGAGTGAGCGGGTGTCTTCAGTTCCTCCCGGTCCCGACAAGACCCTGCTTCGGTCGTCGCACACGTTCACACTCTGCCCAGGCTGGGAATGTCGGCCGGCCACCGCACTGGTCGGCCGCGGTGGGCAGCGAGAGAAGGCCGCCCTTCGGAGCGCCAATGGCATGCTAAACTGACGGCTAAGATCGGACACTGAATGGGAATTTCCGAATCGGGCAAGGGCTCGGCGGCTGAGCAGCCAGCGCTGCTTGGGAACAGCAGCAGCAACAACAACTGGCACTCTGCCTGACATTGTTTTGGTTATATAAAGTTGCCACACTGAACACAATAGTCAAAGTTATGATATTTATTAGCCGATTTTCACACATTAGCACATAATAACACATGACCACACCACCTAAACGTAGAGAGCAAGATGTAGATAAGCAGTGACTTGGACATAACATGCGGCTCGTAGATACTTGGAGCTCACCAGATTGACATGTCAGGATAGACGTCCGAGTGCATATTGAAGTCAAATATTGCGGCAGACATACGTGAACGTTTCGTGATCTTTGCACGCGATGAACATAACAATGGCCTTCAGCAATATCAACACAAAAAAGTGCCTGTGCTGCTTCCTATCCTATTATAAAAATGAAACCACTTCATGCACAGGCTACACTGGTAAATATTGTCGTGATAATCTATGCATGTTGCATGTTAGGCTGCACGACACCTCATCATGTGTAAAAAGGCACTAGCGGCATGACTTAAAAAAAACTTGTGAGCCATTGGTTTCCCTGGTGAACTGCACTTTTTGCTACATAGAGATAATTATATGTGATGCGACCGTCAAACTTTCACAAGAACCAGTGAGTGATCTTTCAAGGAAAGTAGGAGTCATGCCAGCCGGTCTTATCTGGGTTATTGTCGGACGATTAGCGCAGCCAACAGCCGACGCAGCGGCCATTCCCAGGATTTACAACCCCTTCACCTTCCCAGTAAAGTCCACATATGGTGGCCATTTCACTATACAAATTAGCACACCTGTTACACAGAGCATAAGAAGTTTTATAAGAATTTGTATTATATAATTATTTTGTATTAGAGTTTACATAATAAGACAAATATACAATAAGCAAAATATATAATAAGGTAATTTGTATAAGAGTTCATATAAAAAGATAAAGTGTATGATTAGACAACTTATGCAATACAATAATTTACGTACTAAAATTATTTACATACTAGGGTACTTAAGATCTTGAGATAATTGACTAAATACAATAAATTGCATTCGACAATTTACGTATTATTTGTTTCGTTGGATAAGGCAATTCGAAATTATCGGGCTATTTCGTGCTTTCGTGCCAATTAACGTAATGAGGAGGTTTGTATATGAGATAATTGATATAATACGATAATGTTGATGATAATTGCACAAAAAGCTATATATGTGGTCGGATTTGAACGCTGATGTGGTCGACGGACGCGCGGCCATCCCAAGCTGGTTCGGATGCGTTCCCGATCACGTCGGCGGCTGGGACCAGCGACACCCCCGCCTGGCTGGGACCAGCGACACAGCGAGCCAGCCGGCTGTCGAGACCGAATCGGCGGCGGCTGGCATTTTCCGGCGGCAGGTGGCGTGACGGGGCGCGAGTCACGTGACACGGGCTGGGCTCGGGCCGCCCTGTCGACGCCCGCCCCTCGCCAGCCGCTCACCGCCAGCCGCCCGCGACGAAGTTCGACCGAAGTTCGAGGCGGATGGAGCGCTTGACGTGTCGGAAGGTCGGAGGCCAACACGCCTTGGGAATGGCGACGGCAGGGCTGAATACTCTCCGAGGGCGTCCGATTGTGCCTGCGCGGCCGCACTATCTATCGCAGTGGCGGCACCACGCAGCCGCAGGCAACACGCCACACAACAGCCTCCAGCTCAGCAGAGGAGGAAGCAAGTCGGATTGCCGCAGCATGCGCTGACCGTATTGACTGCCGTGCATCGAACACGCTTCTCCAGGCCTCCCGCCGAACGGATCGCCTTTCGCCATTTCAACCATAATTGTACTAGAGTTGCGAAAACTGTTATTGCATTGAATGACACGATTCCCACATTTGCACCTCTTTTGCAACCAGATCCCTCTAGTTCTGGTCAGAGATGAATTTTCCCGAGACAATCTGATGCCCGTCGGCAGCCTCGGATAGGCTCTGTGCGAAACCTGTTTGAGACTCAGTCATGAACTAAGAACCAGGGTGCACGATTTGTTCGCATGGCATGCTATGTTATTTGATTGTATAGAATATATTGCTAAGGGATCAGGGCAAGCAAAACTGTACATTTTACGCCAGGGTGGACGACAAATCGTGACAAAACTGTAATGGTTCCCCTACAAGTGATGTAGGGAAAATGATCACTTAATATGACTGACGGCCCGAATGACGCAATGGTATACATTTGACGTCAAAGACGTCATCCAGCACATCTATATTGTTCGCATTTAAGAATCTAGAACGAACGATCAAGAACGAAATCGTGCTTAATTGCCTTCAAAGCTCAGGATACTATGCTATCAGCGATATGGTGGTGAGACGTAGACCGCGTGCCATATATTACCACCTTGTACCTACAGCGTGCAAAAATGTTTCCATGCCCACACTAGGAGTAACTATCTGAGCTCACCTTGCGGACGACCTACAGAGGTGCGGGGTCCTACAGGGTCCCAGCGGTGACAAATACACAAAGCAGCACGGGGTCAGTGCCATTCGCGTAGTTTACCTGCACCAGCAACTCCACTGCCAAGAGTAGTGCAATTGTGTACGCGGCCGGTACCGCAAAATGTGTACAATGCAATGCACTACCACAAAATGCATACAATGCAATGCACTACTGCAAAATGTGCACAATACCACCATATACTACCACACAACTAAAGTGATTTGTGTTTGTCAGCTTTAAATTTAGACTGCTGGGCCAACCGAGGATAATTACTACACATATGCTTTTTGTCCAGTCCTTACCAGGTAGCAGGCGAGCAGCATTGCTCGTGTGCACCCGTGTGACCTCACCGTATTAATGTCCCTTCTCCGGATTTAGACCGGCGGTGAGGTAAGCATACGGTTTCGCCCAATCACTCGCGCTTGTTTGCCTCTCTTGTTAGGAAGAGCCGCCACCTAAATTAGTAGACAGAATGTTCCATCAAAGTGACAGATGGCGGAATAAGTTACGCCAACATGGGTGCCGGGATTGGCTACATTGAGGTATGAGCACACTTATGTTATTTATATACTTACATGTGCATATGAATTGTAAAATTAGAACACCAGAAACAATCATAACAAACTATGATTTCCCTGACTATAATGATTCTAACTGCACTCACAATCTCCCTTGCATTGATCTACGCCCAAAGAAAATCAGAGCCACCGCCAAAAACGAGAACAAAGAGCACGAGCTCAAAGCCTGCAGCGAGCCTTGCATGCTTTCGTATATCGTGCCGTTGCGACGTGTGAGCCGGGGATGGCGGGGTGCGACGTGTGAGCCGGGGATGTTCCGGCAGATCCGAAGCGCGCCGGGATTCAACTCGGTTCCTGCACGGTATGCCCGCGAGTGGCGGGTATCGTTGCGCATGCAAGGACACGCAATCGGACGGCGAGCCGAGGACACACAATCGGACGGCGAGCCGAGGACACGCAATCGGACGGCGAGCCGAGGACACACAATCGGACGGCGAACCGAGGACACACAATCGGACGGCGAGCCGAGGACACACAATCGGACGGCGAGCCGAGGACACGCAATCGGACGGCGAACCGAAGACTCGCAATCGGACGGCGAACCGAGGACACACAATCGGACGGCGAACCGAGGATACGCAATCGGACGGCGAGCCGAGGACACACAATCGGACGGCGAGCCGAGGACACACAATCGGACGGCGAGCCGAGGACACGCAGCGACGGTCACACACACGCACACACCGGCACTCTTCTACCTGACGTCGGTGTCCAGAGGCGCGGCCAGCCTCGCACGCCGACCGAGGGCGAGGCATACGTGCGGCTGGTGGGAGGGGGACCACCTGGCTGCTCGGGGCGCACGCGAGCCGCATACTCGAGTCCTCCCACGTGGGCTGGAGCGGCGCAGGCGCACCTGCACGGCCTGACTTGGCGGCCGACGGATTTCACCCTTCCAACTGGCGCCGCCTCCGCCCGGCGCCAGCGCAGCCGGCGTTGCGAGTGGCGCATTGGGCCATGATGAATGCGGGGCCGTCAGCTTGACCAGCATACCACAAGTGGGAAAACTGCGGCGCTGATGTCCGGACCGGTGCCAGCAGTTGCGGCGCTGGTGTCTGGGCCGGTGTCAGCAGCTGCGGCGCTGGTGTCTGGGCCGGTGCCAGCAGCTGCGGCGCTGGTGTCTGGGCCGATTCCAGCAGCTGCGGCGCTGGTGTCTGGGCCGATTCCAGCAGCTGCGGCGCTGGTGTCTGGGCCGGTGCCAACAGCTGCGGCGCTGGTGTCTGGGCCGGTGCCAACAGTGCGGCGCTGGTGTCTGGGCCGGTGCCAACAGTGCGGCGCTGGTGTCTGGGCCGGTGCCAGCAGTGCGACGCTCAGTGGGCCAGCTGGCGACGGGCCGGTCGGCCACCGGCAAAAACGGGCCGACCCACGCGTTCGGTCATCACGCCGCTTCACTTGGCGAACAGGAAGAGCCTGGGAACAGTTGTGGCGGAGGGAGACGGGCTGTGGCGGAGGGAGACATGTTGTGGCGGAGGGAGACAGGTCGTGGCGGAGGGAGACAGGCTGAGGCGGAGAAGAGCAGACAGACTGGGCCGAGACAAAGCAGACAGACCTTCCGTGTTAGGAAGGAACCGGGAGATAGGCTGGGGTAGCGACGAGCCGGGAGACAGACTGGAGTAGGGGTGAGGCGAGAGACAGACTGGGCTAGAGACGAGCTGGGACACGGACTGTGGCAGACACGAGCCGGGAGACAACCGGAGACCGCAACTGGCGGGTGCAAACCTACACAACTGGTCAGCCTGCTTAGCTGTACCAGGATTAGCGCCGTGTCCCAGGACCAGCCGCTAAGTCGGCCGGCCCTGATGCCCGACTGTCACCGAAGTCAGCCAGAACTGCGGCGGCTACTCATCGACCTGACGGTGCACGCAAAACAGTGCGGTGGCTGACTCAACAGTGGTCAGCGAAGCGTTGCTGGATTACTGGCCGACACCCGTGAGCACCCGCTCTGGCTCCTGGGCCTCACGAGTGACAGAGGACACCAACGGAGCACGAAGCGTTGCAGGGGCACTAGCCGGCACCCGTGATCATCATACCATGACTCGTGTGCCTCACAAAAGGCAGAGGGCATCAGCGGAGCGTTGCTGGGTCACTGGCCGAAACCCCGTGAGCACCCCACTCTGGTTCCTGGGCCTCACGAGCGACATAGAACACCACAGAGCGCTGCTGAGTCACTGGCCGACACTCCGTGAGCATCGTACCAAGGCTCGTGGGCCTCACAAGGGGCAGAGGATGCCAGCGGAGCACGGGGCGCTGCTGGGTCGCTAGCTGACACGTCGTGACTATGTCCTGACATAGTCACGGACGGTACATGACTGTGTCCTGGGACTCATCAGCGACAGGGAACATCAATGATATCAAGGGGAAAATATTTTTCCAAGTACGCTAATTAAGACAACATGATTACATCTCAAAGCAGCAGGTGGGTGCAAACACTTCATGAGCACACCGCACGAGAGACGACACAACTTTCTAAATGCACCAAGCGATGGAACGCACTTCGTTCTAAAAATATAAAGCGGGAACACGTTTTAAAAAAAAAATGTCCAGTAACCGAAAAGGCATATTTCGGTAGGCACCACAGATACAGAAGAAAGACCTGCCAAGCGAGCGTATATGTTTTCTGCAGATGAAGAGCTACAAGAACCTCACACTTTCGAGAGTCCCAACAAACTGAAGTCTCGAAGGAGCTTCAGCGACAGAAGACCCAGATGGTCTCCAGTAGCAGAAACACTTCGAAGGCCGTCAATGACAGGTGATACGTTTCGCAGAGAACTGCCGAGGAACTGCCACGAGTCCGGAAGTCGGGGAAATTTTCCTCACGAACAATACCGCTAGCGGTTCGCGCAGGACAGTCACACATCTCTCGGCCTATGGATTGAGCAAGTAACTACATTTATGCAGATGTGCTGAGCGTCTGCATCGATTAGTCATCTGTCGGACCCAGACGTGTCTGGGCTGAGAAGGCCAAACCCGTTTGTGAGTGGCAAAATAGCCCTTCACACCTGCATACATACCGTTTCTTCTCGCGTCGCAATGCAATGAGTGGTCAGATTTGCAATACGCTTGGCCTGTCTGCTGACTTTCAATACATTATTCTTTCACAATGCAGTTAATTATGGAGACAATGGCGTTCTCTTCCGGTTGAACTCAGTCGGGTCGAAGAAGGCGCATCGCTCGCGCGAGCACCACTCGATCGGGCCGTGTGTATGCGACACGCCGAGGCGCGGGCCTTACACGCCTGGTCGCCTGGTCGCCGGCACTCGCTTCAGTGCCAGCGAACAAGCACTCAGTCGCCAACGGTGACGTCATCTCGGCTGATGCAGCGACGCCGCTCAGCCAGCTGACCGCCCGCTCAGTCAGCTGACCGCCCGCTCAGTCAGCTGACCGCCCGCTCAGCCAGCTGACCGCCCGCTCAGTCAGCTGACCGCCCGCTCAGTCAGCTGACCGCCCGCTCAGTCAGCTGACCGCCCGCTCAGTCAGCTGACCGCCCGCTCAGTCAGCTGACCGCCCGCTCAGTCAGCTGACCGCAAGCGCAGCGCCGTCCCAGGGCACCGCGTCCGCACCACCGGCATTGGTGCTCACGTGGTCGCCACACCGGGCTGCCATCGCCCTGCGGCCCATGAAGCGGCGGGCCACGGGGCCATCCGCTGCGGAAATCCCGGGCCACGCGGACCGCCAGCGCCAGCGCTTCAACACGCCCGGGCTTATTACGAAAACAACACCCAGGTATATACGCGGAGCCACTCATTGTCGGACGGTGTGCACTGTGCACAGCAGTATCCACCACCCATCATCATGCAAGTGCGGTGGCGTGTAGCATGACATCCAGCTGCTGTGCATCGGCTATGGGTGTTGTCTGGCCAGAGCAGCACGGCTGGGGGCGTGACACTCAAGGCCGGGTTACTGTGCTCACGGTCGATAATAACTTGGACGTGATGCCCTGACCACAAAAATAATCCGGGCGGAGCCTGGCGTGACACGCAGTGCATGGACGTGATACTCGGCGAGTTTGCATGATACTTAGGGGGTGGGAGTGATGCACAGAACATGGGCGTGTTGCTCGAGGAGCAGGCGTGATAATCGAAGTCTGAACGCACCTAGTCAGAGTCTAGGTGCGATGACCAAAGCCTGATATGAGGTGTCACAAAATGATGTGTAGCTACAGATGCAGTTCTAACAATCTCAGCGTGCGATCCAAGGATTGAATCAGTGGGGTCACGATGGCTCAGTCGGTACGAGATTAGACTCGTCGTCGTGGGTCGTGGGTTCGATCGTGGGTTCGAATCCCACAACCGGTGGCATTGCTAAGTCCACCCGCAACGAATCGGCGTGGCAGGTTGTCCACGCTATGTGACCTAGCTGCTGAATATGTCGCACAAGAATCAAAGATGATTGGTTCAGCGGCACTGCTGGGACGACTGGCGGCCGTGATACTCACGCATGTTCCGGCCGGCGGCGTCGGTCGACACCCGGTAACCATGGTAACCGTAGATGACCAAGTCCGACACACTGGCTGGCCTGTGCTGGCCGACGGAGCGCGTCCGACCCGACATCCAGATGTCGTCGTCGTCGCCGGCCGTGGTCGAACGAGCCGAGTCTTCCTCGCGGCGGCTTGTCATGCAGGCGAGGAGCGGGTCATCGCGCGCGAGCGGCACGGAGAAAGCCGTGTTGCCGGGCCTCGTGACGTGGGAGGCCGTGTCCGCACGTGGAGCGACGGCAGGGAAGGCCGTCTCTTGACGCTCGGTCGCGGCAGAGAGGAGAGTGTCCTCACGCCGGGCTGAGGTGGTGTCTTCCTCGGAGCACGGCGGGCCCGAGAGTGCGGCCGACCTGACGAAGTCCGGCGGGCCGCAGAGTCGCCGCGGTCCGGACGAGTGCGCCGTGCTGCGGAGGCCAGCCGGCTGCGTCGAGTCGGGGCTGCGGAGGCCTGCCGACTGGGTCGAGTCGGGGCTGCGGAGGCCTGCCGACTGGGTCGAGTCGGGGCTGCAGAGGCCTGCCAACTGGGCCGAGTCGGGGCTGCGGAGGCCGGTCGGCTGCGTCGAGTCGGGGCTGCAGAGGCCTGCCGACTGGGTCGAGTCGGGGCTGTAGAAGCCCGCTGGTCCCTCCGAGTCCTGGGACGGGATGGGGAAGAGTGTGTCCAGCTGGCCCGACCGCCGAAACATGACGCCCAGCCGATCCGACGACCTGCAACACAGGGAAGAGTAGAAATCACGGCTTGCAACTCAGCTTTCCCGCCCAGATGGCGAATATGTGAGCGTGTCTCACGATCACGCCAATACCCTGCTGGTTCTGCGGTGTGCGCCCAGCCCACACAACTGCTGGCGCCATTTTGCACGAACACCACACACAATCTGAGGCATTGCTGTTCTTTAGATTATGAGGATTGCTAATTATCTGCCGAACATTGTGTTTAGATACGACTCGTCATGTATTCAGTTGTTGAAGATTTCTATTGATAGCAAAACAATTGGGCTGGAAGAATGCGTTGCCGAATTGGTCGAATTAGAGTGCACGATACACAGTGAGAGAGAGAGAGAGGGAGAGAGGGGAGGGAGAGGGAGAGGGAGAAGGAGAAGGAGGCAATAGACATAATTATTTATTGGGGTGACATAGCTTCTCTTCTTTACATTCTTCATTGCATTTATTTAACACCGTGTATTGGGAAGAACTAATTAGGTCAAGCTATTACGTGGCATCTGGGATCACTGATGGCAGCTGGGATCACTGATGGCAGCTGGGATCACTGATGGCAGCTGGGATCACTGATGGCATCTGGGATCACTGATGGCAGCTGGGATCACTGATGGGATCATACAAACATTGTACATGTTTTCTCAATGACGGAAGCAAATTAATCCTTTTGCCACCATGTATACAAGTGGACAAGTATCTAGGTATCTTATCTTCTATCCCAGTTAACTCGTTTCATTCTGTCCGCTTGTCGGAAGCCATTGAATGTTAGACATAGCTACATAGCGAAGGCGGACAACTCTACTAGTCCTATTATTACCTATATCTACGCGGTGTTTGCTCATTTGGCAAGTTTCATACCCGGCAATCCCAATTGCGACGTTGTGGATACCATATTTGCCAGTTCTTTCCTGTCCATGCTTTGGGTTTTGGGTATCCGGATTAGTGGTGTATGCTTCTAACCAACATCTTGAATCGCTGGTTAAGAACATGCTGTAGTCGCTCCTGTGACTTTTAGTATCTCCCCATCCAACTGTAGTCGTAAGTTTTGATGTAAAAAAACCGTAAAATGAAAACAAACTTACATCTTAAGTCGTGCATTCCGCTTCGCACATTTTTATTTTGTAGGCTGATCACTCGCAGTGGGACTATGACCGCCCCTGATATTTTTCCGTAGCAGCGCATGAACTGATAAAGCTATCGCTTTGAAATCTGACACCCCTTCCATCTCCCGACTTGCACATATTGTGTAACAACATGACCTTTTAGGCTCTTAAGATAGCGGAGCTAGGCGGTCAAATTCAGGTTACCACCCCTTCTTAATAATCTTTTGTTATGTAACGTGCAACATGGTCGTAAATAAGCTAGTCGAGATACAGTAAAAAAATGGGTGTATAGAGAAATGATCAGATAAAAGAAGAAATAGGTGACGTCAAGTCGGAATCTTTAGGACAAACAAATGCTTATACGATACAAATTGTTATCTACGTGCAACTTTGTCACTAATCAACATGATTGAAAACCCGGAAGATAGATAGTGGCAAATTATGTTTTCTAAGAGATTGTCGTTTTCAAGCGAATCTCAGGTTCAGCTACTGAGATATGATCTGAGAGGTCCCGAAGGTAAATGTATTCTGGATGCCACATATGCTAAAACACGGAGCATTATAAATAAGAATGTTTAAACGAGGGTAATTGTGTACGTCGGATGCATATTTGATGCACTTTGGGTCCAGAAACTCGATCACTTTTGGGAGTTTCTTTTCGATTTGCTTGGAAAATCTGAAAAATA
Organism: Ashinkailepas kermadecensis; assembly: GCA_034440615.1. Taxonomy (NCBI): domain Eukaryota; kingdom Metazoa; phylum Arthropoda; class Thecostraca; family Neolepadidae; genus Ashinkailepas; species Ashinkailepas kermadecensis. The sequence goes on from JAOTOM010003128.1 coordinate 80,428, forward strand.
CCCAAATCGTGTAACGTTTCATAGAAAATTATCAAAGGAAAACATACAGTTTCAGTTTGGTGGCACCCTTTACCTTCCCCTGAGTTACCTATCTGCTACGAAAATCGTTATCTTAAAGTCATGAAGTCATAAAGTGTTTAGACTTAATAAGAGCCACAAGGGCTCATCCAGTTAAGTCTGTAAATGGAAGAATCTATAAGCCCGATAAAAAGACCCACACCAATCATCACCACATCCTAAAGAAACCATCCACCAACATCCCACACACCTATCAATGCCTATCTACCCTAACTATCCAGCCATATTCCCTTGATCCCTCTTAACACATGTGGATTGAATGCCTTACCAATAATTTTCGAACTGCATCCATGCCTGCTTAAAGGGGTCTGTTCCGCGCACACTTACCTAGCATAAATCTCACTCCATCCATCACTAATTAGAACTCAAAAACAAGATTTTCCTGTCTAAAACATTTGTGCACCCTGCTTTTAAATGCATTCAATGAGGAATTTCCCACAACATCAGCAGGCAGCCTATTCCACTGATCAACAACCCTTTGACTGAAGACCTGTTGTCGCTTAAATATCCTACAACTCAGCTTGTCTAACTTGAGTTGATGACCGCTATGCGATACTCTAAACCGAAGAGCATCATTCAAATTAACCTGATCTAGCCCTTTAACAATGTTGTACATTTCAATCATGTCCCCCCTTCATCTTCTATACTTGAGTGAGAACATATCTAATGCCATAAGCCTCTCTCCATATTCTAAGTTACCTATTCCGCTGATGAGTCTAGTTGCTTTGCGTTGCACTCTTTCTACATATCTATATTTTTTATAGGTGGGGGCTCCATGCTTATACAGGATATTCCAAGTGGGGTCGCACATATGCTAAGTACAGTTTTTTTTCTTCATGACTTCCTTGCTCTTATATATCACACTCCTATTAATGAGTCCCAGCATTCTGAGTGCCCTGTTCCTAGCTGAGATACATTGTTTTTCTGCTTTAAGGTCTTTTGAAACCAACACATTTAAGTCTTTCCTCTTCAATAACATCCAGTTCCCTCCCTCCCATTGTATATCTGAAGGTCTCACCCCCAGACCCCAGATGCACAACCTCACACTTATCATAGTTGAAAGACATCTACCATTGATCAGCCCACTTTTTAGATTCTCCAAGTCTAGTTGAATATTACGAGATTGATCACTACTGTTAGTCACTCCTACCAGCTTGATGTCATCAGCAAATTCGAACACTATTCCTCAGCCCTACCTCAATGTTTTTCACAAAGGTGATAAAGAGAAGTGGCCCTAGAACAGAGCCCTGTGGTACTCCACTCAAAACATCCTTCCAATCAGATTTACATCCATTTAACACTACCCTTTGTTTCCTTCCCCTCAACCATGCTTCAATCCAACATATAACTTTTCCAACAATCCCATGTTGCTGTAATTGATGAATTAGCCTTCCATGTGAAACTTTATCAAAAGCTTTGCTAAAGTCCAAGTACACAACATCCATCCTGCTTCGATTGTCTACTTCTTTAGTAACATGCTCCATGTACTCTAATAGGTTAGTTAAACAAGACCTTCCAGATCGAAGTCCATGTTGAATGTCCCTTAAAAGGTTGTGCCTATCAAGATGAAGATGAACATTCTGTTTCACCAGATTTTCTATCTTGACTTGACTGACTATCTTCAACAGCTTACCGCATATTTTCAGATATTTGACCTTGATGGGATCGGTGACCTTGACGTGGGCACGTATCACCTTCGCTAGACTGGGTCTTCAGTTTGCACATCATCAATATTAAAGCAGGAAAGCGCATTTACTTTATGCCCAGGGTCTGAAAACTACGACGGAGACGATTGACTGTCTGCACCTCGAAATTGACTTGCTTGACCTGACCTGGAAAGTCAACCAAAAGAGATTGCTAAAACTATTCCAAATAACTCTAGAAGTTGAAGGATGTGCGGATGCCGGCACTCCGAGGGGAAGAACATCATCCCGTACTGCGATTGCTAAGCCAATGAACCTGAAAAATACATGATGATAAATGCACCCAAGCTTCGTATTGACATCAGTTATCTAGTTGAATGATACCTGTGCAATAGCCCGTGATGTTATATAGGCCTGCACCGTACCATACAGGTGTATGCTGATGCTGTACGTATAATTTTGCATTGCTATTTGGAATTCCCATTGGAAGAATTGCACACTTTTATTTGCATCCAATGCCAGTATGAAAATGATTTCGGACACACCACCCATCCTATTGCCAGTGTTACCTGCACCCTTCGTCAACCCAAACATCGAGACCCTTCCCTATCCCCCCAAACATAGGTATTCACTTCAGACTCCATATCCTGCATCACACGCGTCGGAGCGCTCCCATGCGCAAACATTAACATGCAACATAAGCACTCTCCTTAGCGGGTCAAACGTGGCCGCCCCATCATCCTATCACAAACACAGGGCCGTTCCTGTGATACAGCTGAGCACTGTTTCCGCTCATATATCGGCACTCTTCCTCTCCCCTCCCGAACAACTGCACTGCCTTCACGCCCCCTCCCTCCGTACCTCAAGCGTAGAGGCGATCTCCTTCCCCTAGCCCAAACTTCAGCAGCCCTCCCCTACCAAACCAATTATCAACCGTCCCTCCCTACCCTCCCAGAACATCGGCGCTCATGACACCGGCACCGTCCCCCGCCGCCCCATGCAAACATCCGAGCCGCGGTGTGGATGCGATGGTCCACGACTTGGGCCATCGATACTCAACCTACTCTCTGGGTTTGCACTCTTTTTAGTGATATCCTTATTTGGACGGAAGGCCTATATCATAGACCTGCCGGGATTCACAAGCGTGTCTCCCGCACGTGCCACTTGTCTCCATGTCACTAGTCCCCGTGTTACTAGTCCTCATGCCACTAGTCTCCATGTCACTAGTCTCCATGTCACTAGTGTCCATGCGTTTACCGAGGTAAGAGCACCTTTTGGGGGAGCCTGGAGCCTATCATTGTCGAAACAAGTTCTTCCCGCTGTGAAGTGGCAGTTCCGGCTGTGCTGCGGCACATCTGACTAACAAATGACAGATCTGTGACCATATGGTGACACAATTTGCTCCGGAATCATGCTCCTTCCCATGAAAATGCATTCCGATCGCAAAGTAGGGCAACGATTATGAAGTGGCACCGCCACGGTGAAGTGGCTCCCCCACAAGGAAATGGCACCCCGACAATGAATGTGCATGCTGGCTATGAAGCAGCACTCCCGACGCTGAATTGATGCCGCTCACTACGAATTGGCACCCTCCACCACGAAGTGGCACCACCAGCGGCCGAGTGGCAGCTTGCGACGCGACCGCAGCCATCCGACGTGCCCGGCACGGGCAGATGACGGGGCACCGACCGGTCTCACCTGGTCAGCTGTGCGTCGGTCCGCCGTCGGTCCGCCACCGCGGGGAGGCCACCGCCGGCCGCCGCGACGCCACCACTGCCGCCCCGGTCACTGCAGCCGCCAACGCGGCCAACACATGCTCATGCTCGTCGCGCCGGCCAACGCTATTGCCGCATTTAAAAGGATATACTGAATGATACAATCGACGAGGCGGCGGCGGCGGCCCGCCCGCCGCCAACCGGTTCCGCCTCTGCTGCCGCCTGGCGGCCGCCGCCGCAGACTGGCGAGCGGCCGTTGCGGAGCCGCTCCAGAGCCGGCCGGTACTGTCTCGTTGTCCGGACAGCTCCGTCGCCGCACTGTCCGGACAGCTCCGTCACCCCACTGCCGGACAGCATTGTATCGCTGTCCGGACAGCTCCGCCACCGCAGTTTTGGCAGCATCCTCACCGCACTGTTCGGACAGACCGGCCATCGCATTGTCTGGTCAATATTGTCTCGCTGGCCGGACAGTCTGCCACCTCCCTGTCCGGACAATTCCGCCACCTCGCAGTCTGGGCAGCTCCGTTCACTCACTGTCCGATCAGTACAGCCTCGCTCTCCGGACAGCCCGTCGCTCCACTGCCCGGATAGCTCTGTCACGTTGTCGCTCGGACAGCTCCACTGCTACTCTCCAGACGGCTCCACCACTTCATTGACTAAACTGGACAGCTTCGCTGCGACTGTTCGGCGGTCCAGCCGCGAGTGTCCGGACAGTTCCACCGCACCACCGCGCTGTCCAGACGCTACCGGCCCCCGGTCGGTGCTTCCAAGTTGTCTGTCGGAGATCAAGTGGGAGAAGAGAGGAGCATGCGCACTCCTCCTGCTCTAGTTGTGGCAGCGAAACAGTTTTCTTCGTTTATCTGTGATTTGAAGCCCTTTCAAAGCACTGAATTTTACACAGAATTTAAGCATTCCGAGGGAACATTTGCTACGTTTAGGATGCCGGTTAGACAATTGCAGGTTTTCGGACAATGTTCACGAGCCAGCACGCTCCGGTTATCACGAAGATGTCCTTGGCGAAGCTAAAGGGCGAAATGCCGATGTCCATGAGTCCTTATATGACATAATATAGACCCCACTCTTCCAACGGCGATCGGCATTTAGTATTGTGTTTGGAGTTGTATGAGCGTGCTCTTCGGTCTCCTTGGGTTTCTGTTGTGTGCCTAAAATACTCTGGTAGGATACGATTGGATAAAATGTGATTTATAATTGAGCCTCTAGCGTACACAATGCCACATCGCAGTTAGGTGTACTTCTGCGGTGGTGTACAAACTGGTGTACAAACTGTTGTACACTTTGGTCCAGTTGTGCAAACTGACCATTGCACTCTTGTGAGCTGGACGGTGAAGCCTTGACTAACAAATTGTACGATATATGTTATATCTGTTAACAGCTCGTCAGACAATGCAGTCATCCACACACGTTTGCCTTGCTAACCAATATTTTCACTTTTATGGATCAACAGGGCTTCACAACGACATGAGAGTTGCCAGTACGAAGATACTCCAGATCTCCGCACCGCGTCATCTGTACCCGTACCTCGTCTGTACCCGGGGTCGAATCTCTCTGCATTCCGGGTGCCATCCCTCCCTACCCGGGTCATTTGTCTCTGTATTTCCGCTCACATCCCCATGCACCCGGGTCACATCCCTCCGTATCCGAGGCCACGTCTCTCTGTATCACGGATCACATCCCTCTGTACCATGGACCACATCTTTCTGTATGCAGGATCACATTCCGTCGTCCTTTCGTCGTCTTCATCTGGTATCCGTCTGTTCAATATTACTTCATGTTATGGTCAGCTGCCTTTCCATCAGTGCTTCACATTCTAGAGAAAGCGTGTTAATTCCCTTCACCTTTCCGACATAGGAGACATGACACCACACTACGAAGATGTACATGCCTCCTGATTATTCCTCCTGTCAGCCACGAGTGTTCAGTAAGCAGCTTTATTTTGGAGCTGTAGCTTGCCTGATCACCGCATTGCATGGTCCAGGATTCAGAGAGGGCAATTGTAGAGACGCAGCACTCCTCAGACTGGCATTCCTCAGGCACTCCTCAGCACTCTGGTGGTTCAGTGTGGGGTCGATTTCGCGGATGTAAATCGACTCGAGCACTTGTGGCTCGCATCACACCCGAACACTTGTAACGATTTCGGCATGGTACTTGAGGCCTCCTTGCTGTGGGTGAAGAATGCACTGCCCCAGCGGCATCGTAGTGTGTCCGATGTATCCGGCATTGCTGCTTCGCTGTCGTGCTTAATTAATTTCGCTTATGAAACGACCTGCTTCCCATGCTTTCGGATATATTTACGTGTAATATACATATACACACAACACACATATATATATATATATATATATATATATATATATATATATATATATATATATATAAAGGAGAACTCCCGTGAGATGCATCCACAAGGCATGATTATGTCAGCTGCCCTTGTTCTTGGACAGCTGATGTTGTTGTTGTTGCTGTGTTTGACTAGCCTGCCACATTGAGGTGATATCGGCTGTTTACGATTGAAGAGAAGTCTAGTTGAGAGGTCGTGGTCCGGGCGGTGCCGGAGTAGAGTGGGGGTGGGGGTCGGGTCATCGCCATTTTCTGAGCATTTCAAGAACATATACATATCATACACATCATACACTGCTTTGGGCGTTTTTGTGTTGTTAATTTTTTTCCTGGTTTTGGCTTTTTGTCATATTTTCGTCTTTTGTTTTTTGTTTTGTTTTTTGGTCAGTTTTTATTATTTTTATTTAATTTTACACGTCATGGGTAGGGCAGGGAGAGACTAGGTGAAGGGAGTTGTTAGGATGTTGCTCAGTGTCTGGAGGTTTTGTCACGGGTGTGTGGTTTGTTGTTGGTCGAGGTGGTGTTTGGTTTGTTGTTTGCTCGTATTGTAGGTGCATGGGTAGTGGAAGAGGTGTTGTCTGAACTGTCATCGTCGTCTGAATCTGTGAGTGTTTCGAATTGGAAGCGTAGGTTTTTGCGTACTGCGTGTGGTGTTAGTGATGGTTCTGATGGGCCTGGTGCTGGTGATGGTTTGCGTGTTCCGCGATGAGGTATTGGGGGTGGTACTTGTGTTGAGTGGGTGGGTGAGTAGTGTCAAGGTTTGTTTTGTTTTGGTGCTTGTGCGGTGTTTTGTGTTTTGGGTTGTGGCCTGATTATGATTGCTGGTCTGTTTGAGTTGCTTTGATAGGTGGTGTCTTGTTTGTGTGCTGGGGTGGGTGACCTGTAGACAGAGGAGATCCCTTGGCTCTCGAACCTGAGAGCCAGTTCCTCCTCCGTCATCCAGGCCACCTCCCGTGTGTATATGGTGCCCTGTGATGTGTTGAGGTGGGCGGCTGGTGTTATGGTGATTGGGATGTCAGTGATGTCTGTGATGCGTGTCAGTATGTCTGCGTCGTCGGAGTTATATGTCTGAATGAGAAGCGCCCCTGATCGTATTTGGCGTGCGTGTTGGGGCTTTCGTGTCCGACGGGTGATTTCCTCCTCCACCGTCCAGGGGTCAAGGGAGCCCATGGGCTCCCCATCATCCCGGCGGCAGAGGAAGAAATCACCCGTCGGGGTGTTGGGCGTGGTGTCTGTGTTCATGTTGGGTGAGTGTAGTGGGTCGTGGGTTTGGCGATGGGGTTTGAAGAGAATGGTGCACACCTAATACAAACATCGGCGGCGGGGTGAGAGGGGCAGCGGCACCGCCGGACCAACCTGAAGTGGAGTATTGTAGAGTTGAAGTTGTGGAGTAGAGCTAGGAGTTCGTAGTGTAGAAGTAGGCGAGTTGGTGGCAGGCTGGTCGGGCGACTTGCGGTCGGTTGGGTTGGGCGGCCAAAATTGCGTCGGCGCGTCTTCTCGGATTGTGCCTTCGAGGCTGTTGCCGCACGTATGGCCTTCCTGTTGCAGTGCAGCGGCTGGCTGGCTGTAGGTGAGCAGCCTGACGGTGCCTCCCCAGGCGAAGTCGGAGGCTTCCGAGGGTGGCGTCGGATCTGCCAAGGCGTCCAGCGTAGTCTCAGATTTGAGTCGGCAGTGTTGGATTCTGCGTTTTCTTTCTCGGTTGTTGAGAGTTTTGATGCTGGATGCTTGATCGCGTATGGAAATCGTGCCTGCGATGGACAGCTGATTGTTGACAGCGCCTCAAGAGTTCCCCTGATCTGGCACGTCGGCCGCTGTGCGAAGGGGTGGTCGATAAGTTAAAATATATGTCTATCACGCTTCCCTCGAATCTTCTTGCACGTCTGAACGTTTAACAGGGTCTTATACCAAGTGATATGAGGCTAAAAATCAAGGTAAAAATGGACGTGAACGGAAAATATTCGCGAACCAAGTAACTGGTGTAAGTCAGCTGTTATTATCGGTAAGATGAGTTGCTGTCGACAAAAGGAGCTGCTGCTGGCAAAAGGATCTGCAGAAAGACACGGCCACCCCGGACGGAGGAAACCTCCTCACCAACGGTAGGTAAACTGTCGAGATATTGTCAGATTACACCCGCCCACACCCAACTCACCATCAGTCTCAGCCAATCGTGAAGGCATCTCAGGTGTGATGGTGAGCCCCTGTACAGCAGAGTCGCAGCACGGGTGCCACAATGGCCGATCGTGTTACGGGATAGGTAGGACCGAGACAGGTCTTCAGATGTGCTACTCGCTCCGGCATGTATTACTAGCGCTGACCATGCAGGTCTACAAACGCAGCGATGCGCTCCGAAGGTATTGTCGACATTGGGACACATTGGCAAAAGCTTGATTGCCCAAGACATTTGGTTGAAGCTTGATTTCGTACCAGAAGAAGTGAAAAGAAATATGGGTTTGGCATTCACCACAGAGCAAGGGACCAGAGGCGTCTTGCAGGGCGAATCACGAGCCACATCAAGAACGTTACACCTCTCCAGGTATAGAAGCGTCCTGATATGCTTCTTGGTACATTCCAATAACATTTAAGCATTTCATAACCCAATGCAATAACTCCAATAACTCAAACAGTGAAGTACACCGAACTGCGATGTGGCATTGTGTACGCTAGAGGCTCAATGATAAATCACATTTTATCCAATCGTATCCTACCACAGAGTATTTTAAGCGCACAACAGAAACCCCAGGAGACCGAAGAGCACGCTCATACAACTCCAAACACAAAACTGAATGCTGAACACCGTTGGAAGAGTGGGGTCTATATTATGTCATATAAGGGCTCATGGACATCGGCATTTCGCCCTTTAGCTTCGCCAAGGACATTTTCGCGATAATCTGCCTTTTGCAAGCTGCCCATCCTGCCGGGCGCCGCCGTGAGCAAGCGTTTTATCTGGCCTACAGCTACCTTCAGACAGCCTTGCCCTGTTCGATATCAATAAATGAAATAATCAGCCATCAGACGGCTGTTAACCGACTTTGACTTTGTATGCGCACATAGTGAACACGCCCTCCTTCCTCCTCTGTTGAGTGATATGCCGTCGCATGCTGTTCTGCACCCCCCCCCCCTGCTGTGCTCCGGCACGTACCCGCCGTCGGGAAGGTATATGTAACGATGACGCTGTCCTGAGCCAGAGGGCGGCTGTTGTCCTGCACAGCAACAGAGCACAACATTACCTCTCCATGTGAATGGCACACCCACAGCTGTTGTCCTGCACAGCAACAAAGCACAGCATTACCTCTCCATGTGAATGGCACGCCCACGGCTGTTGTCCTGCACAGCAACAGAGCACAGCATTACCTCTCCATGTGAATGGCACACCCACGGCTGTTGTCCTACACGGTAACAGAGCACAACATTACCTCTCCATGTGAATGGCACACCCACGGCTGTTGTCCTGCACAGCAACAGAGCACAACATTACCTCTCCATGCGTATGGCACGTCCACGGCTGTTGTCCTGCACAGTAACAGAGCACAACATTACCTCTCCATGTGAGTGGCACGCCCACGGCTGTTGTCCTGCACAGTAACAGAGCACAACAGTCCCTCTCCATGTGAGTGGCACACCCACGGCTGTTGTCCTGCACAGCAACAGAACACAGCATTACCTCTCCATGTGAATGGCACGCCCACGGCTGTTGTCCTGCACAGTAACAGAGCACAGCATTACCTCTCCATGTGAATTGCACACCCACGGCTGTTGTCCTGCACACAAGCACAACATTACCTCTCCATGCGTATGGCACGTCCACGGCTGTTGTCCTGCACCGTAACAGAGCACATCACCTCTCCTTGTGAATCGCACGTCCACGGCTGTTGTTTTATCCACAGTTGAGAAGGCTGTTGTTGCCCACAATATTTTTCGCATTTTATACTGCATTTTTATCTGCTATTATTACACCTTATGTTTTCCGTCAAACCCGTGGTGTTGGTCACGAACGATTGGGAACAGCATAAGTAGTACACACATTACATCCCCTAGTCATGCATCCCCTCAGTTAATGTCACGCATCTGGCATTTGATCCTCCCATTAAACATTAGGAAGCTGATTTCCCCACGACGTCCATTCCAGACTCTACTTCGTACCGCACAGACTCCGAGCTACTGACTCCAAATGCATTGCGAAGACTACAGTGGACAGACCGCCAGCTCGGTTTGGTGGCTCCACAGCGGCAGCGAAGACTACAGTGGACACCCGCCAGCTCTTTGGGGCTCCACAGCGGCAGCGAAGGTCTTTTGGGGCAGCTACACGGTAAGTTTCTTCTGCGCTCTCAGCCGCATCTAGACGAAGTCACGAAATGTCAGCTTCGCTGTTCAGGGCCGAAAATATACCATCTTAACACGCGCCCTGGAGGGCCCCTGAAAATTACGCGCACTGAAGGGGGAGGGGGAAGGATTCCGCCCCTAAGATCGCGGCTCCTATTAAAGCTGGAGGAACAAAATACGCAGGGTGGATGGGTACGGTAGTGAACTCTATTGGATGCAAACTTCATGACCTTAGGTCGATATCTTCAAAGTCAAATGAGGTCACATTTGTCAAAATTTTCTTGTTTTGCGTGGCTTGGCTTGTCATTGTTATGGATCGCTGTGATTGTGTTTAAATGCTCCAAAATGGGCGTCAATGATGTTTTGGAAATTACTAATGATGCCATACAGATGCTTGACCCGACATTTGACCTCAGGTCACCTATATAACAGCACTTTATCAGGTCAGTTACCTGTTCCAGTTACCGGAACCGGGCCGCCCGTCCGACTGCTCCGTCGGGAAGCTCGGCGCAATCGGCTTCGCGAAGAAAGGAGTGAAGTACATGAATAAAGTTTGGAAACGCTTAGGTACACAATGACAAACAGTAGTGCATTTATGACAACATTCCAGTTGACCAAGTTTGGTTCCATTAACCTGTCATGAACTTGACCTGACTTGACCTCGGTGACCTAACATGACGTTGAAACTATATAGCATATCAATATACATAAAACGAGTCGCTAGTGTTGCCAAGAACACTTCCCTTTTGCGGATATACGGGAAGCGCATCAGCGCCGATTTTTGTGGTCTGGCGCTACGATAAAAAAATACTTCAACAGCCCTTCATTCGAAATTGTTCGGCCGATTTCCATTTTTCTTCCTTTAAGCGACGCGCCGGTCATCTCTAAGTAGGTACGCAAAAAATGGCGCATATCGACCGGTAAAATCTGGAGTTATGTACGAAAAAACGGAGGGGTGGTCGGATTTCGCCCCCCCCCCTCCAGTGCGCGTGTCAATGGCGAAGATGCGAAACCAATAATTACTTGATTGCAGCTCGTCACGTCGGTACAATTCCTCATCTGTTATTGAGACGGATACAATTGTGTGGCGTGAAGTCGAGGGAGGCCGGAGCTGGCCGAGGATAGCGACTGAGGATGGTGACTGAGGATGGTGACTGAGGCCAGTGACTCAGGAGGATGGGTGACTGAGGATGGTGACTGAGGCCAGTGCAGGTGACTCATTGCTGAGTAGTGACTGAGGATGGTGACTGAGGCCGGTGACTGAGGCCAGTGACTCAGGCTAGTGACTGAAGGTGGTGACTAAGGCCAGTGGCTGAGGATAGTGACTGAGGCCGGTGACTGAGGCCAGTGACTCAGGCTAGTGACTGAAGGTGGTGACTACGGCCAATAGTGGCTGAGGGTGGTGACTGAGGCTGGTGGCTGAGGATAGTGACTGAGGACCGAGGCGGTGACTGATGATGGTGATTGAAGCTGGCGGCTGAGGGTGGTGACGGAGGCTGGTGGCTGAAGCCGCTGTCAGCAGCCGATGGCAGAAGCGAGCGCATTCCGCATCCAACGCCATCGGACCCTAGCCGCAGGCCACCATCGCTATTGTGTACTTGGTGTCAGCGCCGCTTCCGAATTGCGTCCAAATCCTCGACCGTTACTCTCGCAGAGAGCAGCTCCCAGAATAGTTGCACACTTCTCCAAATAACCCAGCCAGGTCCTCAATGACTCTGTCGTCGCCACCTTTGTCTTCATCTCGGGTCTGCCATCAAAGGTAGGGGTCAACCATTGGATCATAGTCGGAACTGCCACAGTCGTGTCTTCGGAGCGTAGCGGGACTGTGCAGACCTACCTTGAGGCCATTAACAGTACTCTGTTCTCGGCGATATATTGCGGGTTCCAGTGTTGACCCAGACCCTATGATGCCATGCTGTCATGTGTCATTGCATGTCCACACGTCATAGTGCAGCACAATTTCAGCAGATGTCATAATGGGCATGCGCGACATTGGCATCAGCCGCCAACTCTTTTATGAGTTCCAGTTGACAGAGAAGAGTTCCAAGCCATATAAGTGTGACTGGAGGTAGAGCTATCACAGCGCCACCTATACTGTCAGAGGTAGTTTTAGGTGGCGCCACCATCGGCCAATAGCAGGAAGGTGCAACCAACACCCAGAGTCGGTGATGAATAGCAATTGAAAACTGAGGATCTTGTTTGCACCGGCTCCCGTCACCATTGGGGGGGTTAGGGAGGATAAGAGCACATCAATATTTGGAGCCTCCTTAGCACTGCGCCTATGTGCGCTACACGGACAGAATGGATTCGAAAGTCCTGACGAAAATCCCTGAACCATCTTGTCCGTGGCGGAGCTCATGCTTGTTTTGTTTGCTATTTTGCGACATTTGGCTCAGTTATTTTGGACAATTGGCGTCGGTAGTCTGTCGAGAACAGTTCATTGTTTTTCAACTCATGAAAACGCATACAATGTTTGAGGCATGTCCAGTTCCAACGCATATCACGTCGATGCGCATCTCAGATATTGGAGGCGGATCACCCAGATTTAACGGGGAAAGGGAGCAGGCTACGTCCGAAGCTGTGTATTGCAGTCAACCGAAACACATAGATTAAGGTTAGCAGCATAGTCCATTTTGCATCGGATCATCTAGTCTGCAAACCTCAAATAATCAGTTCTCAATCGTCAGGTCCCTGGAATATCATCCACATTAGAATTCCCACCACTGCTTGTCAAATTTGCACCACTGCTTTCATTAACTCTATTCTCTCCTCGACTTTGTTGAAAATGGGCAGATGTGAAAGGATTACACAATCTTCCAGAACCTATTATCTTTCCATGGATTCAGAGATAGAGAGCAAAGCTAGAGAGCTTAGGAAATGCCCAAAATGTACATCAGATCAAAGCCAGCCTGGCAAAACCGAGACTGCCAATAGCGAATACCGGTTTCACCACCGGAAAATGTTTTCTCTCAAACTTTACCCACAATTGAGTTACTGCGACAGCCTACCATCCACTTATCCCACCACTTTTATTCCTCGCCTCCTGCAACGGTCTAGATTCAGCCCTACTTTCGGAACACCCAAAACCCGGCATCTGGGCTTTCCGTGCCTTTCTTTATTTGACGATGAGACCTCACCCATGGAAGCCTGCCAGAAGAGCCTCATGGGCACAGCAGCTCGATACTTTGCTTTCCAGTGTTTTTGGTCAATATCTGCCTCGTGTGGGCGTTCGGAAGCCTGTCAGAGGCTCCTTTCGAACAGCACAGGGACCGCAGACGCCTATCCACTAAATGATAATGGACGAAATCGCACTCATCTGGATAAGTGCGACAGCGACAGACTCACATTGTGTGAAAGCCACATTAACTTCTGTAATTGGCATCCTACGATCGCTCGTGGTTTGCGTGTCGCTAACTCAGCTTTCTTACACGCGGACTCGCTCTTCTGCTGGTGCGACGCTGGAGGCACAATGGCGCCACCTACCGGCAGGGCCAGGTGGCGCAATTTGGTGTTCATCCCTGCAGGTGACGGAGACAGAAACTCGTCCGCGAGACGGTTATGTACGTAAGTATGTAAGCAGTGGCGTCGCCACGAAATTCTCCCAGGGGGGGGGGGGGGGGCAATGTTGATAGGGGGCCTCCTGCTCCCCGAAAGGTGGCCTCCACTGTGTTAGGGCCTCCTATTGCTTTTTAGGCTCTTAGTATGGTTCCCGAATGGGGAACATGATTTCATATTGATGTCTTGTTTGTTCTTGGCATGGTGCATCATTTACGCAAAACGCAATAGCAAGAATCTTTTTTTTGAGAATTGAGCTCTGAATTGAGCCATACCAGAGTATAAATAAGCAAATGTGGATAAATACGTCAGTGCCAAACAAACCAATATCTTTATGCTTTATCGACGAGAAGAATCTTCCCGCTGGCCTCTAGATTGCAGCGAGCTGGTGGGGCTGGCGCTGAGCATATCTTAAAGATATCTCCCATTGATCAACCCACTTCTATGTCCACCAAGTTTAACTGAATATAGCTAGGTTCATCACTACTGTTGGTCATTCCCACCAGCTTGATCTCATAAACAAGCTTAAACGATCATTTCTCGGTCCTAGGACGACAATTTCGCGAAGGTGAGAACGAGAAGTGGATTGAATTGGTTTTCTGATCGTCATCTTAGGGATTTATTTATTTTTATAACATTTGGTGCTGGCTGCAAGGCACTTGGCACAGAAGCTAAAATAATAAATCCTCCGCGAATAAATTCACGGCAAGAACAAGCATTGAATAGCAATGCATCAATGGCAATGCAACAATGTAACAATGACAATGCATAAATAATGCAAAACCTTCAAATTCCACGCCGTCACGCCCATGGTTTTCGCCGTGCTGTACCGTTTTGTTAATTTATGTCGTTGAGAAGGTATTGAAGCTGGGAAGCTCTAATCATGCAGGCTGTAATCACAGAAGACAAGTTTGTAGGAAGAAAATATATTTTAAAACATCATTCTTCAAATTTAATATTGGGCATCGGTCTTGTTTTGTATGCTTGTGAGGGGGAACTTGCCACCTCAATGTTGGCTTTGCTCCATGGGCGTATGTTTCTGAAAATTATTGGGGGACCAGTGACGTACCTATATTTGCGTCAAGGGGACGGGGGCGGGGGGGGGGCAAACGTATTTTGAGGGGGTCCATCTACTCAATAAAAAGTCTTCCGATTTCGATCCCTATTTTATCAAAGGGGACCTTTTTAAATACAATAATTAGTGACCAACTGAATTATCCTGTGGAGGGGCCTAATCTACCACTATCGTTTCTGATTCGTCGGATTTCAGCCCTAGCTCCCCCACCCTGTTCGAATGTATTCTTTTGGTATCCCTTGATAAGGCACCTCGCACTCCTGAAATTACACCTACACAAATCACTTTAAAATGTAAAATTTCCCAATTTCAGACATTCCAGTTCATAGTGACCGGTCGCCACGACACCAACGTTAGTGCACGTGCACATCCATCTTGCGCATTCGGCGCATTCGCCACACTTCGTGCGATGCTACGGGTTCTGTTGGGCCTCCTACGCTTTGCTAATTGCTGTCACATGACAGACTTGCGCCATATCTGACGTGATGAAATGCTACGTATTAGCGTTCTCTGCGAAAATTCGATGAATTAAATTCGATCATTAGTTCCCTACTTTCCCATATTTTATGGTGAAGAAATGCGGATACCCGCTGAGCTTTGATGCACCTCATATCTTTGATTAAACATGCTTCCAGGTTGGCTACCGAACCAAGGCTCTGCCTGAGCGTACTTCTTTGGACCCGTTTCGTATTTCTTCGTCTACGGATGTGTCCTAGGGCTCCAATCTATTTTTGTTAGAGGCCCAACGCATTTTCGAAACCCCTGCTCGTTTTAGGGTTTGTTGCCTTTTTGTGCACCGATGATTTTTCTTAGTTGTCGGGGCGCTTTCAAAGATCTCGATGTGTTTACTTAGTGCCCGGTATTTTTGTTCGTTCTGGGACCATGCTGTTTTTTGCGGCCCCAGCCTCTTTTCAGGCCCTTGTGCGGTCACAATGCCCCGTGTGCCTTGAGAGCTTCAGGTGTTTTTTTTGTTTGTTTTTTTTTAGAGTTCCCGGTATATTTATTTAGGGCTGCAACGCATGTTTTAGGGCCCTGTCGCTTTTTGCGAGACTGCACTTTGGAGGGCCAGTTGCATTTTCGGTCCCCGTTGTGCTCTTAGGGCCCCGTTGTGTTTATTTGGGGCTTCTGGCGCACATTTGTGAGGCCCCAGTACGATTTTGGGGCTTCGGTGCGATTTTTCTGGTCCTAGCGCGACTTATCGTGCCCAGGCGCGTGGTTCCAGATAACGCCAGTTATCTGGGCTCAACGCGATTTTTGTGGATCTCTTCTGAATTTTCTTTAAATTCGGAATCCCGGCCTGATTTTTCGAGTTCCTGGCGCCAAGTTTTTGTATCTCACCTCGATTTTCTTCGAGCTCCTGTATGTTTTTCGATGCCGTACGCGATTTGTGAAGGCATCTCATGATATGTTCGGTGCTCCAGAACCATTTTCCTGACCCGGACTTTTTTTTTGGAATCCCTCCTTATTTTGGAGGGCTCCGACTTTATTTTTCGGATACCGATGCGACTTTGGGGGTCAAACGGTGCATATGTGGAGCCCTAGACGCCAATTGTTGGCAGCCCCGACGTGAATTTATTATGCCTAGACCAAATGTTTGGTTCTACCGATGGGAATTGTGGCTCCGAGCGCGATATTTGGTGGGACCGGTTCGAGTTTGCGGGGCGCGTTGTACTTAGCTGTGGCCCCAACACGATCTTGGAGGTTCCTGTTGCAGATTTTCGGGCCTCGGAGCCAGTTTTCTGGGGCTCGCCGTATTTACTTGGAGCCCCTATGCGAATTCTGGTAGACCGAAGCGAATTTGCGTGGCCCCAGCGCGACTTTTGGGGGCCTCGGCTCGATTCTTGGGAGCATATCCCTCTTAGGAGGGAGGGGGCATTTGCCCCTTTGATATGCCACTGAGGCAACCGAAGGAGTTTTTTTCATTACAATCCTGGAGGCCTCCTTTGCAATCCTGGGGGTCCCCTTTGCAATCATGGGGCCTCCTTTGCAATCCTGAGGGCCACCTTTGCAATCCTGGAGTCCTCCATTGCAATCCTGGGGCCACCTTTGCAATCCATGGGGTCCTTTCTCATGGGGCCTCCTTTGCAATCCTGGGGCCTCCTTTGCAATCCTGAGGGCCCCTTTGCAATCCTGAGGGCCTCCTTTGCAATCCTGGGGGCCTCCTTTGTAATCCTGGAGGCATCCTTTGCAATCCTGGGGGCCTCCTTTGCATTCATGCCAAAGGAGGGGGGCCTCCGTGTCAATTGTTGGCACTCTCTTGATTTCTGGGGCCTCCTATCCTCTCCTAGGTGACTCCTTCTTCAAATTAGGGGCCTCCTCTCACGTCTTGGAGGCCTCCTCTCATGTCTCGTCGGCCTCCTTGCTCACTTTTTTCCTGTGCATTTCCGGATAGGGGCCTCCTCAAATTTCAGGGTGGGGGCCAGTCTCACGGCAGGGGGGGGGAGACTGCCCCCTCTACCCCCCCCGGTGGCGACGCCCTTGTATGTAAGTACAATATGTTAAAATGTTTGGAAGCTCTGAAGTGGAGGTCTCGGACACCCAATTCATGGACAAATTGTGTTATATCTATATTAGTGTTATATCGATGACGGGCGTTATATATTCTGTACTCAACATGGATTGTGAACCGCTAATTCTGAAAATAAGTATCCACTGCACCGGTAGGTATGCGTCTGACAGAGTGAGGTATGTAAGCCGATCGTCATTGATAGACGTCGCAGTGGTGATAGTTCCCATTGTGGCAGATCGCGTGGTATACAAATCGTCGCAGTGGTGATAGTTCCCATTGCGGCAGATCGCGTGGTATACAAATCGTCGCGGTGGTGATAGTTCCCATTGCGACAGATCGCGTGGTATGCAAATCGTCGCGGTAGAGATAGTCATAACAGAAGATCCTTCGAAGAAAACCCGTATGCAAGGTAAGCATAGTGCCGGGTAAAAATAGAAATAGAAATAGCCCTAGATGTATTCCTCCATCAGCCTCCCGTGCCTTTTTAGCTCTAGCGATCTCCACATTGCAATGTCTCATCATTTAATGTAGGGTCTCCGGTTCCACTCATAGGGCCTCCATGTCAACCGTAAGAACTCCAGTTGTACCGGTCAGTGGTGTACGCAAGAGGGTCTTGAAGCCTTGCTTCCTCTTCATCCTTTCAGTGATGAGACCTCTTTTGGGGACTAGACTTCACAGGCGCCCGACGGGTAGCTATGTACTTGCTTCACATCCTATGCTTATATTACAAAACCGAGAGAAGCATTCTATAGTGGGCTTTTTCAAAGCATGTTGTAATCCCTTTAGGAAGAGGCCATGCCAAGGGCCCTTGAAGTTATACAAGTTATACAAGGGCCGCTCCAAGCTATGAGAAAGCCGTTGCGGTGTGTAAATAGTCCTTACAAATTTGTGAACAGTGCTGGCTGGCTTCGTAAGTTGTGGAAGGGCCTTGCGAGGAACATGATTACCACTTTGAGTCTTGGGAGGATCTACTGGAGTCCTGAGAAGGCCACTTTGAGATCTCATAGGGTCTCTAGGGTGTATAGGGGTCCTCCAAATTATAGGAGGATTTTGAACTCTGGAGAACCCTTCTGAGTACTGAAGAGGAAAGCCTGTGTTCCTCACGCAATTTTCGTCGCAAGTACTGCTTTCGTATAAACTTCTTCCCCCGCAAAAAACCGTGCACATCGAATCATGGGCGCATAGCTGCCCAAAAAGTATAGGGGGAGGGGGCAAAACCGATTTGTAGGCAATTTGCTTCAGTCAATGCCCCAGGGTTCACGGTCAATAGCCTAGAAAAGTGCGTGCTGTGTTTGCTTGAGGATGCCCCTGCCAGCCTGTTCCTACGTCCAAGCATACACTCTTGGCAATTCTTTCTCGCTTCTCACTACCTCATGTGAATGCCCGTGGAAACTTCAACGATGGTGCGAACTCGTGTCCATCCATATTTTGTGCAGCTAGGCAACGTTCTTCATTTTTTCATTACAGACGTTGCTTCAAAGGTGCTTTTGCCTTATTCAGTAAAATTTCATGTCCGGGAGTGCAGCTTTGAAGAAATATAATTGGTAGGGCCCAGCGACACTAACGCTTATCAATGCAATGTGCATTGTAGTGGCTAACCTGCTGGGCCCTGTTAAGATTTGTTATTATTGAGGAGCTCACCTGAATGTTCCACGACGAAGGAGTTCAAACCAATGTAAAGGGAGAATGACGTTTAACTATGCTTTTAGCGATGTCATTAGTCTTGGGAACAATTTTACCAGACACCCCTTCACAAAAAGAAAACCCTAATTGCATCTGCATTCAGAGCTATGGATGCTAAATACAAGAAGAGCACCGCAAGCTTTCATGGGCTTTGGTAACGGCAGGGTGCTAACTTTCCTAAATGCGAGAGGTCTATTTTAACCTAAAATATCACATGAATTTGGCTTTTAGCTTCAACGACGGTCCCGAGCCTCTGACACCGGCCATGGATATATATATATATGGGGGCTATTTGTAAGACAAGAGACCCAGGCCCACGAAGATTGGGATGTCTTTTGAGTCAGAGGCGGCCCTCGATATTATGGGGCCCCATGTATACTTTTGGCCTCCCAATCTAAATTACCTTCCGCCGCCCCTACCCGCAATCTATTCGTTGTCATGGCGTAGCCAATGGTCCAACATACATGAACAGTTTTAGTTACCTGAAACGCGACACACTTACCAAATAGAATCACTAACATCATTGGTAAAGCAAGTAGACTCACCTTTGGTTCGAAAACACCTCTTCAGGGTTACAGCCACGACTCCCACGCACTGCGCCAGCCTACCTGGCCGACGACCGGCCGCCACGAGAAATGGCAGTGGCGAGTAAGTCGTATGGGGATGGGTATGCCCCATAAAACGGTACCTTCGAGCAAGAGATGCGAGAACTTAAGAAGAAACGCCGCGATGACGATGACAAAAGCGAAATGTTGAGAACAGGCGAGCGAAGAGAGCCGGACATGAGGCGCCGTGACAAACATTCGCGTTAGAAGAGCTCCGGAGGTGTGACGGTCAAGCCAGGTTCGCGTGATTCACATTCATGTTGTTATTGTTCTGGCATATCCACAAGGGTAGACTCGCTTGGACTTTGTCCTTGCTTTTAAAAAGATTATTGGTCTGGCTGTTAAGCCTTTGAGCAAAACAAAAAACAAGCTTGATCAAGGTGCACACTAAAAACTAGGCTCAGGATTAGATCCCGCGATCTATTTCAGGGTCTTATGACATGTCCGAGGAATGCATACAAATTAAAACATTTCGCATAAGATGAACGGTTATGCACTGAGATGCAGCCGTTGTCTGGACTTGCCAAAGACAAAATGCCCTATACTCCCATGGGAATTTACATGGGAGATAACACATTGACAGTTAGTGCTATGCTAATGCAAACTTGGACCATACGTTGTCATGCAGCTTGAACTAAGCGCGACATGTTGATTATCACACGTTGACCACTGAACAGGGACACACCTCCACATGCTGCTGCACCTTATCACGGTTCAGTATAGGTCGTAACAATGGTGAACATGTACATATTATTTGCATATCTCACTTAACATGATGACAGGACCAATATGATTTTGCCGACAAGTTAATCCGCTCTGCAATTGCTACCCGCCGATTCCGTCATCATCGAGTCCTACCCCGTCTGTTATTAAATCAATGAAGGCATACTCCCGGATGCAGCACATCTGTACCTTGTAGCCTTTACCAGCAGCGGCCCGAGGTGCCGCAGCGGCCGAGGTGCCACCAGGTGTGTCTGGCCAGTGGTGTGACGTGACCCAGGGGCTCTCGGCTGGCCGAGGTCGAGGGGTGGAGTGCCGCGCTACCAGACCGCAGCACCCTTTACGGTATCTCTCCGTGTCGAGTCGGCCAGTGCCGGACCGGCGGCAGGTGCAGCGAGTGAGCGCGTGCTGGCGGACGTGGGAGCGCGGTACCGCCTCCGCCAAATGAAGCCGGTGCCGGTGATGTGGAGGATGCTGGTACTGGTGGTGGTGCTGGTGCTGGTGCTGGTGACGCACGCCGGTCGTGGGTACCGCCGGCGCGCTCTCAACTGTGTCGTGTTCCCGCCGAGTCGGCCGGGAACGATCGTGGTGACCGGCAGGATCACCAGTCTG
Organism: Ashinkailepas kermadecensis; assembly: GCA_034440615.1. Taxonomy (NCBI): domain Eukaryota; kingdom Metazoa; phylum Arthropoda; class Thecostraca; family Neolepadidae; genus Ashinkailepas; species Ashinkailepas kermadecensis. Next base: position 101,301 of record JAOTOM010003128.1, read on the forward strand.
CACAACGAGGACAGGACGGCAATTGTGCACGTGATTCGCGTCATAGTGGGCGATGAGGACATTCGGAGGAGGAAGGTGGTGGTGGAGGGGTTCCAGAACAGCGATCTGTGCGGCTCCTTGGTCAGGAAGGGAGACATCAGGATACTCTTGGTTCGAGAGGGAAAACAAGCGTTCTCTCTGATGGGAGCGATCAAAATATCACGTGCAAACCTCAGGAGGGCGGAAAAATATGCAGGTAAGCCTACACATTGGGACAATGCTTCCAGGGTGGTTTTCTTGCATCCTCGTTCATTTTTCTTCTTGGGAACAACAATTGGATACCTTTTTTTAATAACGCTGACCCGTGTTTCTGATGCATTAGCGTATCTTATGCGGGTACACTCTCTATTACAGGTCCGATTTATGTTGGATTTTCCTATAGCAACCTGTCTGAGAATCCGAAAAGCCAGCTCAGGAATGCCTCGCTTTTTCTTGCAGATAGGCCACCACCAGGCATTAATAGGAGGAGTAGTCCCAGGAGCACCTCAGCAAAGTAGCAAGCTAGTAACACCAAGGAGCTCTTGAGGCCACTTAGTGTTATGAGGGGAAAGTGGAAAGATAGATTCATGTTATGCATTACATGCTCACACGGATATATACATACATACAAATGCATACATTTACACACATTCATATATATATATATATATATATATATACATTATACCTATACATACATATACACATACACTCATATATTGTTTTCTAATAGTCATTGGTATATGCTCCGAGCAAAACAATGCATGCTATGCTTGTATGATTGTGGTGATTGAAATTGTCCAAGCTTGATGTAAATATTCACTTAAGTGATGCATTTGACTGCAATGAAGTATTTCTTTTCAATATTTTAAGGAACATTCTTTTGCCTGGGTGGTTGATGCTAAAGCACTGGAAAATTATCTGACAGATTCTCTGTCAGTATTCATGAAAAGAGGATGTAGGACAAATTGTTCATGAAGATGTTGTCCAAGAAGGAACTGCTGGTATTCTATACCCGAGTAGGTTTTGTGATTGAATGTAGGAAATTATATGCCAATAATTAGTTTGAAAATGTCTGTATGTTTCTGTCATGTTGCATATTTAGTAGATTATAGTTGAAATATCCTGCTAAAATTGCCAGCTTCCTTTGCTTCTCTATCATTTGTAGCAGTTTTCAGTGGCCTCACCTTGATGACGATTATACAGAAATACAATCGATCCGGACACAACATGGCGCAGACTGCCGTTGCCTGAATGCTGATTGTGGTATACTTGGAAATGACAGTGACCTGGGTGTGGTATACTTGGAAATGACAGTGACCTGGGTGCACACGGCACACCACGCCATTGCTTGCCACGCAGGCGGCTGCCCGCGTTACTCACTTTTTCCGGACGACGTGGCCATTTGGCCAACTACATGATGCTTCCTGAAAGCCGAAAGCACAATGAGAGAAAGTTAGACCATATCGAAGAGTGGCGCAAAAACGTGGCTTCACCATGTCCGCAGAGAATCGGCCACTGACACATGTATTCGACATCATCTCTGTTCTGCACATAACACATTCTAAACGTCATAACATCCCCTGATCTACACCTCTCACTTGACCGTAATTACATGAACGTTGAGTAAACGACGACGATCGCTCAAAATAAGCCAATGTGTTGCATCTCTCCATCCTTGGATCTTGCAGACCGGTCACGAATGAGTTGCGCTGCATCTTATACATACATTTAGGTACGAGACGGCCCGGATTAAATGGCATACTATGTAGATGGCACAGCATAACCGGCGGCAAGTCATTTCACATCTGATTAACCATCGGCACCGACAGCTCGGGACTAATCTTTCGACGTTGATGGGCCGTCAAGGTCAACTTTACGATCCAAATAAAAAATCTTGACGTGGAAAATAACATTCAGTTTTTATGTGTTCCCAGTCAAGAGCCTGGCATGTACTATAGTTTTATCCATTCGTAGAATATTGTAAAAGTCTGGAGTGTGAACCACGCTTGTCCCCTGCAGTACTGCGCTCTAGTCGTCCCTGTTATGTGGAACCTACGTCCTCCTGGACAAGGAAGTCCATCCTTTGGTTTGCATGCTCAGCATTCTCAATGCGTTTTGCTGAGGATGATTAAGTTGAACCGCTGCTGTCCTTGCTGTTGAAAAGTTTCTGCTGAAAAATTACGTGGGGAAGCTATGAAAACTGTTGGGAGGGGATTACAACCAGCATGAGTTCAACTTTCAATGTCGACCGCTGAAGCCGATTCTTCAAGAATTGACAACTTCGGAATGAATGCGGTTGTCAGCGTGCGTAACCAAAGTCCTCAAATTCATCCCGTGACGAATTATTTCATAGCTTAATCCATCTTCATCCTCGCAGATAATACCATGTTCAATCCTGAGGGCTAAGTGTGTTTCTGAGGCTGATGCTACTGCTTTGTAGCCTCGCCGTCACAAGGACGGGCCAAACTTGGTGAGCATGCCAGCATGACGTCATCATCATCATCATCAATATATTTGAAGACAAACAGAACCACACCATGAATGTTGCGATTGCGCAAAAGTGTTCTGGCGACACTAGTTTATTTTAGATATCTTTCGGGTTTTGCAAATATAATAATTGGCAAATGAAATTGGCAAATAAAATAATGTTTTGGGAGTTGTTTCGCTGACTACATTTCGCAGAGATGAAGGAAGATGTCTATCGTGGTATCTAAGCTATGTTTGAATATGTGTTGCCAATCTGTACCAAATAACATGAGAATAAGCCGAATGGTATCTGTGCTACCGTAGCCTGAATTTGTCCTCTGAATCTTTGCTTCCGCAATCTTGACATTAAAGATAGGACCGATTGGAAAGTGGTGCAATTTTGCAATGGAAGGCAAGGCGCCGCAATCCAAGACAGGACTCTGATTTTCGAAAAGCAGAGTTGACGTAAATGTTCGAGTGCTTCTGGAATGCGTGTGGGTTGTGCGTGATTTGATGGAAGTCTAAGGATTATGTGGCACCCTTGAAATGTTTGTGAAATTCGACTATGCTTTTTGTCTCTTCAAGATAAATAGTTCCAATATTGAAATCCTCTAATGTTATTTTAATATTGGTAGGGTTGTTTAGTAGTGCAAAATATCGCTTTCATGCAATTTTTTAACGACAAAGTTGCAGTCTGTCTACTGAGAAATTGGAAGGAGGGCAAACACAGCATATGAAAACGTTGAATTTTATGCTGCCAATTTTACCTACACCAAATCCCTTTCTTCTGATTCCAAGTTCCTCTATCTGAGTATTGGCACTGAAGATCGGCAATATGACATGAAACAAAATGGCAAGCAGTATCAGCACATGAACGCTTATCTTGCCATAAGATAAGATGTCGAGGGAGCATCAGCACTTACCTACACTTCAAAAACAACTCGCTCGTGAAACTGATCCGTATTCACAATTTCTGAAATCTATTTACCGAGATTATTATATTCACCTTCTTTACACACGTGGTGCTATAACAATACGCTCACACGTGCATTCCTAACACGCCAGATTTCCGTCCCGGCGCTCTGTAGACACGGGCGGCCTGCCACTCGCCGCGGCGACGAATGACACCCGCGTGGCTGTGGACATCCTCGGCCGACGCCGCGCGCTCCTCGGAGATGGCCGACGCGATCCCCGAACATAATGACTTACAGCTGAATAGGCGCGCACCTTTACGACGCCGCCGCGACGGCCGACAACTCCCAGACATAATGGGGTTACGCCCCCGCCGCGCGTAATGGCCAGCTACGCCCCTGCAAAAACGACGCCGCCGCGCGGCCGCGCCGCCGGCCCGCGTCAGAGGAAATTTGGTCGATCCGGTTTGACCGATGTTTTACCACGGACTTGGCTGTGTTCTCTCAGTGGTCAGCTGTGACCGACGCAGCCAGAAAACATGTCTGTCGACGCACGATCCCGTAAAGATAGGTGGATGTCAATGGGGCTGAGCACAATGGTTCATTTGGGGTTAGGGGAATGGCTATCGGAAGTGGAATGACTACCGGTAGGGGGATGGCTACCGATAGGGAAATGACTACCGGTAGTGGAATGGCTATCGGTAGGGGAATGGCTACCGGTAAGGGAATGGCTACCGGTAGTGGAATGGCAACCGATGGCATTTGTTTCGAGTTTGGAGATTTGTAGCGTGCCGCATTGATTGTGCGTGTGTATCGTCTTACTAAGTCAAGTGGGCGTGGCAGCAGATCAACCGAAGATCAACGAAATCAATTGGGAGTGTGAGCAATGCATGTATCAGGTAGCCGTGAGGCTCCACAGTGTTTGGAGGCGGATAATTATATAGGTCCGATATGAAATCCAGCAGACAGTGGGGGGGGGGGGGGGAGAATCAACCATCGATGGTGGCAGTACATTGAGAAGTATATAACATTACACACTTGAACACATCTTTAGCTCAACTGCTAATTAACTGCCAATGTTTAAGACATGACCAATTATCGTATGTAAGTTTTGACAGCTTCAGAGAACTTCGCGAGATTGGAGAAACTATCTACCCGTTGTACACCCCTGAGGAACCCTTTGCTTGCAGCGTATTTCCAAGATTCAGACAAGCGTTGCGGTCAGGCCTGTTGCTAGGCTGCCCGACACCGGTACACGATGTGACCATTGTGTCTCGATGTGGCGATCACCAGCTATAGTTTATCGTCAGCCCAAGAACCATGCCGTTCCACGCACTGGCCATTGACGCTTTTTCTCACCCGGTAATTAACAATTCCCCGGCGGTATTGGCCAGTGAATTGTCCGATGGCTATCCGAAGGTGGAGCCGAAGCCTATTTATCACACGCCCACGCATCCAAGAACAACAGCCACGCAACAGCGGCAGGCCCAGCACAGTCCAACACACACTTCGTTTATGCCAGTGTCGAATTTCGAGCTGCGCGTGCCCGTGACACAGGGATGCAGCCGTCAGTTGTGGGACTGCGCCGTGAGAAACAGCTACTGTGGACGCCGTGACGTACGCAGTCGGACGTTCCACCGCTTCCACCGCTTCCACCGCTTCCACCGCGTGTGCGGCTGCCGAGTGAGCAGCGGATGCGACCCGCTGGCGTCGGTGATGAATCCGAAATGCAGTGAAACGGTGAGCCGGCATTGAGGGCCATAGAGCACAGCGAGCCAGTCCACCCATAAAGCCAGCTTTCTAAACTGGCCAAGCTCCGCTCCACCCTGCCCCACCCCCAATTCACCTGCGATCGGTGTGACGGAATGCAACGACGACATTCACCGCGCACTATCAGCGAATGTGAAAGACGGAGAAAGGGGAAGGGAGGCGCTTGATGCTGATATTACTTCAAGGCGCACGCTCATCTTGCGTCGGCACAGGCCACAGCTTCCAGTTTTGCATTGAGCAGCCACGACCTTGCGGTGATCTAAGACGGGGTAGCTTTTGGGTGGGGAGTTAACATGTCTGCGTCAATGCTGGCTCCATGTTGCACATCGAGAACCGATCGCAAAGCGGCCAAGGTGAGCCGGCGTCAGCGTCCCGTGCACGTGTACAGCCGGCGTCAGCGTCCCGTCACGTGCACAGCCCGGCGTCAGTGTCCCGTCACGTGCACAGCCCGGCGTCAGTGTCCCGTGCACGTGTGCAGCCGGCGTCAGTGTCCCGTGCACGTGTACAGCCGGCGTCAGCGTCCCGTGCACGTGCACAGCCGGCGTCAGCGTCACGTGCACGTGCACAGCCGGCGTCAGTGTCCCGTGCACGTGTACAGCCGGCGTCAGCGTCCCGTGCACGTGCACAGCCGGCGTCAGTGTCCCGTGCACGTGCACAGCCATGCGCGCGCTACCACAGAGAAAGTACGCCGGCTGTACCGGAGACAAACCGACTCGTCCTGCGATTGAGCACTCCCGGATTGGAGAGCTCCTGACGACCGGCATGTGACCCGAGCAGGCACTATGCCGGTGACGAGCTGACTCGTCCTGTGATTGAGCGCTGCCGGGATGAAGAGTTGACGACCCGTGGACCCGAGGTGACCCGAGCAGGCACTGTGTCGTGCCGGCCCCTCGGCCGTCGGCGGGATTAGCCGAGAATAAACTGAGACAGCGGCACCGCCCGCGACGCGCCGGCAAGTTTGCAGGAGCCTGTCTTCATTGGTATGTACGAGCCCCGGCGACGGTCTCGTCGCCGAGCAGCTATTTTAAACAGCTGTGAGTGTGATCGAACAGAGAAAGTGCGCCACAGTCGATGCGCCGAATGGAGCCATTTGTACACGTGTCGACGCGAGTGGGAACATTGCGGATGCATCTTGAGCAGACATTTGTAATGTGTCGAATCGTGTTTTGTCGTAAGAATAGGAAGGAAAACCTGCACGCGCATCTGAGCCAAATCAAAAGGGAAGAAATGTACCATGCTATGAATGGCACAAAGTTATTCCTTATCCTAATCACAAGCGAATCCAAAGCGTGACATCTTTCGGCACAATATCCCTGGCAGGCGTGCATCGGAGAGTCAAGTATCAAGACCATATCCTTCTTTAGGATGACACAGATTTATATGAAAGCGTTACTTTTTTCTCAAAGTTTCTTGAAAGACTTACTGCAAACAGCAAAAATTGGATTCAGCTCATCCTGTTTCTCGCATAATCCAAACTTTCCGCCTGGTTGGCTCGGTGGATTGAGCACTGGCCTGCCAAGGTCTTACTAGTGGTCTCGCTGCACCACGGGCGTAGTCGCTCCACGCGCTCGCTACGAGCGCCTCCGGCTGGCATAGTCAGTTGGCAGCTGGCCAGGCAAAATCGGGAACGCAGGCACCAGGCGGCCGTGTCCTGCGGGTACTTTCAACTCCGGTCAAATTGTACTGGGAATGATGCCACTAAGTCTATGCTGTTGCAAATAAGGGAACGACTTCGAGCTTGCTGTTAATTTTGCTCCAGGAGTCGGGGCTTATTCACACCTATGTTGCCTTTGCAATACAGCAGAACAAATAGCACACGCGTGTCGGGTTGACTTTGCAGTGCGAGAGCGCGAGGGGGAGTGCTTAGATGCGTGCCGGACCATGGAGGTCGTTTGCGCCGCCTTTGAAGCGAGTGGGTTTTGCACGCAAAATCTGAGCAAGTGTACATCTAGGTTAGAGGAGTTTTACGCTATAGTGTATGTGACGTTAACGTGCTGAAGTTGTGAGGGAGGGGGCGTCGGACAGGCGGCTTGGACGGTTTTCAATCAAACTTAGATTACCTTACTCCTCCGCAAGATATTTGGTGTTTGGGGAGGCAAGTGAGTTTACTTTATCATGGCGTCGGCATTAGCCTGCTCTTGTTGTAAAGCACCGAGGGATCTTCATTTTGCCGGTAAGTTGCACTGCGTGACAAGTGGCCCTGAAATAATACCTACTGTTCTCTCTACATGCTTCGCGCCTTCGAGCACTTGGAACCCACAGATAGACGACATAAACACAATACGAAGGCGGCGCGGACCCTACAATAACCATTGGGAGAAGTTTGACATGGACGAAAATGACGTGAACGAATGGAAGCTACGTACCGTAGGATGCGAGTCCATCGCGAATAACGCACGAGGCTCGCAGGTCGGAAAGCTTATGTGTAAAAAAACGCATTTCGATTTCGAATCCTACGACTCGATAGGCCTTGGAATCCTACTAAAATCTAGTAAACCTAACATGCGTAGCATAGCAACAAGTGCGCCTGGCATCTCGACGCAGGTCCGACACACATGGACACGAGAGACGACACTCAGCTGGCTGGTACATCAGTGTGCTCGTGCTGCGTCCGCTCCGTGCGCGTACGGGCCGCGAGAGCGAGGAGGAAGTTCGTGCACCCAGCGGCTGTGTTGGCCGGGCTTGACTTCAGCGGCCTCCAGCAGCCGGCTTCGGGCTGCCCAGCGGGGCGACAGTCGCACGAGCTGGCAAGACCGGTCAACTGTCGACGTGATGGTGAATGCGCAAATGCGTCGCGAGCACGAGTCGGACAATCGAGTACGGCGCTTGGTAGCCTGTTTTCTGTGCGGCGCGCCGCGCCGGAAACATGCCGCCTCTGTGCCATTATGAGAAAACTGTCCACACGCGATCACTCGCAGGCTCCGGAACAGCGACGCTCAGTACCTCCCTGGTTGTGGTGTTGTCTGTCTCTCGCAATGCGCTGAGTTCGGGCTACTCCAGGCGGGCCGGCCTGAAGCGACACTGAACACTCTGCCGTCGGAGCCTCCGAAGGTCACCGCGCACGCGCATGCGGGTGTGTTCGACAAAGTGCTGACTCTGGTCCTGGGAGTGGCCTGTGACGTCATCGGACGAGTGACGGAGAGTGTGACGTCCGATACGCGAGTCATCCCTGTGTCGGTGCCGCTCCCGGGTACATGGATCAGCGCGGTCGCACGGTCCACGTGGCCGGATCTCGACCGAGAGCTTAATGTGCCGCCAATGCACCGACATGGCCATCCCGTTGTCGCGTCGCGGGCCTTATCGGATCAGCTGCCAGCTGACCCTCCCAGTCGGCTGGCGCGTCAAGCGACTCGAATCCTGTCTTTCCGGGGATGGGAGACCAATGCAGGCCGGTGCGCCAATCAGCTGAGCTATTAGAATATAGATCAGCTATAGCTGAGCTGAGCTAAGTTTTATAGCTGAGCTATAGAAGCGGCTAGTTGTATACGCTCAGTTACGATAATGCATAAAATAATGAAATATTACAAGTAGAATGTTGCGAAATTTCATATTAGTCATAAGGTCATCAAGTCATAAAGTGCTCAGAATATATAGTGTCATAAAAATATATAATAATAACATAATAATATATAATGATAAATATATCATAATATGTAATGCAAAAATACATAAAATATATAGAGTCAAGTCATAAAGTGCTCAGTCACCGGGGCCCATCTGGGCTAAACCTGCAAAGGGAAGATACTATAAGCCTGGACAAAAATATATTCAACACCCTAATCAATATTATATCATGAATTATTTTAAAAATATCTACCAACATCCTACACGCCTAACAATACCTATCTACCTACCTATCTACCTCAGCATATCTAGCGTAGCGTACTCGATTTCGCGTAATACACGCGTGTATCGAGTGCCCCATGACTAGTTATTAAATTCCATCCATGCCTGCTTAAAATGGTCTGCACAGTGTGCATATACTAGCATCAATCTCACTCCATCAATCACTAATTAGAACACAAATACAAGATTCTGCAACCTAAAAGAAATTGCCAACCCTAGGATTAAATGCATTCCATGAAGGACTTCCTACAACATCAGCAGGTAGCCTTTTCCATTGATAAATCACCATTTGACTGAAGACCTGCTGTCGTTTAGCTTTCCTATTCGTCCAACTTGTCGAACCTCCATCCGTCGACTTGTCCAACCTCAATTGAGAGTGATGTGATGATCTAAATAGAAGATATCATTCAAATTTGCATAATCCAACCCTCGATATTATACATTTCAATGATATCACGCCTTAATCTCCTATACTTGAGTAAGTACATACCTAATGCCCGAAGCCTTTCTTCATATTGTAAGTTACCTACTCCACTGATGAGTCTAATGGCTTTGCGCTGCGTGCTTTCTAGCATATCTATATATCTTTATAAGTATGGGCTCCATGCCTGTACAGAATATTCCACGTGGGCTCGCACATAGGCTAAGCCAAGGCGATATATACCAGGTGGCGTCATCCCTACTGCGCAGCTTTTTGCGCAGGTCCTTAAATGACGTCATCAGGGGTACACACTTGGGTACATGGGCCAGGGGTACATGGGCCAGCCGCTTACACGCTTCGAAGATACGCGACGTGTGTACACTACGGGGGAGAAAACGAGGGTTTAGGAGGTTTAGGTGCAAAACTTAGAGTGTTATAGTCTCGGAAGGGATCTCCAATACCTTTCATGCGCATATTATACCCGAAAGAGCGTGCAGAGGGAGGTAGGACAAGTCAAATACGGCAGATAATTAACATCTTACCGCGGCGGGATGCAGTAAGGACTGAAGCGTGGTCGTCGCCATGATGGTACCAGGTGGAGGGGGGGAGCCCCAATCTGTATCAAATTTAGCATTGTGCTTGTGGTGTTGCATGGCAAAAGTAATTAACCGAAGCACCTTTTCATCCCCCTCTATATGCGGCAACGCCCCTGATTTAGATGTCAAGGAAGGTGACAATTTTTTTTCTCAGACCGACAGTACCATAACGAGCACGTGAGAGGCAGACATTCCTTTTTATGGGGGCATCTGTAAGCCAGTGTTAAAATAATGGTTTCTCGTTAGGTGTGAGATGTCGAAACGAATCGAGCCGGATGTCGAAATCGCCGTGGGAATAATGTTTGTTCAAATACCTGTTAAGTCCTTCAAACCCAGTTTTGAGACACTTCAGTACATATGACTGTACCCGTTTCCAGTGTTTCGATAAGCACCTAATTTGGGATATCGATATCGACGATAATGATACAAATACCTATGCTATAAACCGGTATTGTATAACATAGCACATCATAGGTAATCCCTTTACCTGGAATTGCGCTACGGGATGTTCGGTATCACGATCCCGGATCCGTTATGGCGAGCATAAGTATGGTACTTCTAAGCGGCATTCTGTGAGAAGCGAAACATGAAAACTTCACAAACACGCACCAAGAAGCACGATGTCGATACTGCTTTGGTAAGGATGTCGATTCAGTGTCCAGTAAGTGGTACATTCCACCCTATTTCACGAATAATTTATCACTGCTGTAAGCCCCCGTGCCAGCTCAGCAACGGGGGTGGAACTTTCAGAAAATGATTTGGGGGACGCAATGCCTGGAGGTAACAGGAAGACCTTCAGTCGAGAGGCCACATTAGCGCCACATGTTAAAATATGAAATTATTGGGGGAAGGTGGGCTCACGTCAGTCTTAAAGGGGGCTAACGCCTCTCAAAAGTAAGTAAAATTTCACTCTAGTTAGGAGGCTACATTCGACGGACAGGCTGGAAACATGGGGCTCCAAAAGCGTCCAGGCATGTATTGGTGGCATTCCAAAGCAATGCGTTCAGGACTAGATCTGTATCATTCCAAAACGCTCCTACGCGTCGGCGTAGTCGATCTAGTCGGCTTCTGTGCTGGTTCCGGTTCAGAGCATGAATGAATGATCGCAATCAAAGTTCGTGGAGCAAAGGGACTTTCCATGTCGTTCTTTCCAATCAATGTTCATAGGCCAAATTATAGATACAAGCAACAATGAAGTGGCATACGTCACACCTGCCACATAGCACTGCCAGAGCCAAGAACAGTGCCAAGTGCAGCCAGAACGGGAAAGCATAGTGAGCGCCGCTAGACTGCCCCTGGTCACAGCGGCAGCAGCAAAACACGCCAACAGGACAGCGGGACCGGGCGATACGAGAGCATTGTCAAGTGCCGCCAGGACGGGCCGGTACAGGGATCGCCGCCAACCCGTCAATCGTCACAGTCGCAACAGCAAAACACGCTAACAATACGGCAGGATCGGGTGACACGAAAGCAGTGCCAAGTGCCGCCAGGACGGGCAGCACAGGGGGTGCCGCCAGTCCGCTAACTGGCGGTCACGGCGGCAGCAGCAAACACGGAGAAAAGAGCAGAACCGGGCGACACGACACGATACACAGCAGGGACGGTGACAGATGACCGGCAGTGTGAGGGTGGACATCCTATCGCTGGCTGGTGACATGCTGGCGCACCTGCCTAGATGCCCGCCTCTCTGCGCTCTGCCGAGCAGAATTCTAGTGCAACCAGCCGATGCGCACATGCATCCCAACTCGAGTCAGCCTCCGTGCCACACAGACATCTAGCCTCGGGCGCTGGCTGCTCATGACGCCTACCAGGCGCCTCGCAATGCTGGCCTCGCCGGTGCAGGTTGGGCCCAGGATGGAGCAGAAATAAGAATTCAACTGGTCTACCAGCACCGTCTACCAGGTCTGTGGCACGTAGAGCCGGCCGCAACCGATGGTGGTGAGCCAAGAGCTGGCCACAGTTGTCAGGAGCGCCTCCGGTGCTTCAGACGTCGAACAGCCAAGCGCTGTATTGACACGCCTCATTTTGTAGGCGACGAAGCCGGCAACGACAGCAAGGCCGTCACGCTCCAGTCCCAGTTTACTGATGGTGGTCGTGCTATATTCATGTGAATTGAAGTGGCATCAAACTAGTTGAACTGGTTCTTCATTTAGCTATACAAGGATAAGATTCTCCAAAATACAGCAATCGCAACAGACATGCATGATTCAACACTTCATACCATACAAATCTGGTAGGCAGGTTAATTCATGGAATGGCACCAGGTTTCGGAAGAGGCAGGTATTGCCATTGCAGCATCAGCTTCAGCTGCATCAGATAGCCAGGATCATAATCATCAGAGGTTGGTTGGACTAAATTAATGAGTTGGTTTGACGAACTCCATCAGCTCTTTTTCACTTTGTCAACTAAGTCTTGCATGTATTTCCATCTCTTGGAAACTTAAGCATGTTGATTGAAAAACTCTATTCTTTCCAGATGTTTGAAAAATAAACCATAGGATACTGACACTGAATTTTAGGCCACCTTCTCTATCTCAATATGTAGGATAAGCACAATATGTAGGATACGCACAATATGTAGGATATATTATTACTGTTTAAGGTAAACACTGAACACGCTTTACACACATTATAACTCCATGAAGCATACAAGCATGAAGCATATGTTTAGTTAATTTCAGCTAGGTTAGGGTTTTGTGGGAAGTTTGAAAAAAAATTGGGGGTGTGGGTGATTTTCTTTTACTTGAGTTTTCTTCAAAAACAGTTCAGGATAGGTTAGGTAAGGTCATGTTTTCTTTGAATGAATTTGAACATTTTTTTTTAATGTTCAGATATTTTCCATTTTAACAAAAATAAATTGCTTTCTGGCATAGATGGCTAAGCTAGGGTAGTTTAGGTTATGATACATCATTTTTCTTCATTTGGAACATTGCATTTTATGCTATATTACCCAACTCCAAGCCAATTTTTGCATGGTATGCTGCCTCCCAACTGAAAAGTATGCATTTGCAGAGGAAATAAGTGTTCACATCATGTTCAGCACATTCACAAGCATTGCACGAGAAAAAGACATTCCGTGAAATCAGAAATTACCTGAAACTGCAAATCTACAGGATAAGCGGCATCAACATATTAGATACCTAATACGGAACACATCTCAATTTCTATCACTAATTAACGACAGCAAAATCTGCAGCTAACCGTGCAACTACACACAAGATACACCACAACACATCACAATAAAACAAAATTCAACTAAAACGCGGGGACAGCGAACACACGGTGTGAAATGAAGCATGGAACTTACAAGAGAGCTACGTAAACAACTGCGCCATTTATGACTCAACCGCGTCATCTAAGAATTTGAGAAAAAGTGTGCCCGTAAAATGCTGCGGTTCGTGATGGTGGTCGTCTAATTCGCAGCCTAACTGAAACTTATAAAATAACAGCTGAACAAGATTATAAGTGCACAGACGCGATATTAGAAGGTTTAGAAAGTGAGTTGAATTGAAAATATTTTGATTTTAATATACACCAAACCATTAAAACGGCCCTAAAGGTGTACCCCAGATGACGTCATTTGTACTATTCGAGGCGACACGCAGGAAGGCATGGGGATGACAAGGGCCTGGGCTAAGCACAGTTTTTCATGACTTCCTTGCTCTTATACCAGAATTAATTCAAAGACGGAAGGAAGCCTGGGCGCATGTAAATGTGGGGTTTCAGAATGTACATACATCGCATAAATGCATTATTGATGCAGGCAAGTTCAGAAGGGATGGGGGGAGTGGAAGAGGTAACATTTAGTCTGTCTCTGTGACTCTTTGTATGCCTGTCTCTGTTTCTGGTTCTACGTCTGCCTGTATCTGTTTCACCGTCTTTATCTCTCTCACTCTCTCCCTCTCTGTCTGTCTCTGTATGTGTGTCTGTCTGTCTGTCTGTCTGTCTGTCTATCTATCTCTCTGTCTGTCTTTCCCTCCCCCACCCTGCCTCCCTCCCTCTCCTCCCTCACTCTCTTTCTGTCTCTCAAATCCTCATGGCCCTTATTTTCTCATCTGCCTATCTGTCTTTCGTCCCGCCCCTTTCTCAGCGCGTAGTCACGCGATGGGTCGATCGTCTCGTTTTCACAGACAAGTTGACCAGAGCCGCGCCCTCTGAACATTGGCTGTAATACCCACTCACTGTACTGTGGCGCACTTTCACCAGCAAGGTGTCGTTAAATGTACTCGGTAGTTATCTGAACGCCGAAGCCAACACACTGAACGCACCGTCAGCGCTGGACTTAGCTATTTATTTACAGGCGAGAGAAGGAGGACGTGGACTGGCTCAGTGCTAGAACCGTCATTGCTACAAAGCTGTCGCCGAATTGTCCGAAACCTGTATGCCGCCAACTGCAAATGTCAGCTCAGCAGTGTTAATGGCGAGTTATTTTGCAGGCCCACCAGCAGAGCACCCAAAATTCAGTTGGAGAAGGGGAGTGCAGCTACAAAAACTATTTCGACACAGAGTGAAGCGAAAGGTTTCGTGAAGATTGTAAAGGGTAAGAGCAAGGCTATTTCGAAAAAGTACATGCAAATTTATCCCGCAAGTCTGATGAGAGCCCACAAACTTCGCGCAAAAAGCGCACCAAGGTGCAGAGACATCTGAAAAATTGAGTTTCCACGTTCGATACGCTTATGTCTAGCTACTGCAATAGGCTTGAGCGCTTCAGCCTCACAGTGGCATTCTATAATGGGCTCTTTTGACGCAAAGGACAATCGCCGCACAATTTGCGCTGAAATTGTCGGCAAAGAATTGATGATGGGAAAAGTTTTGCGATGCGTCTATATTCATTCATATTTTCAATCATCTCGCTCTCCTTTCCGTTGCAACCTTAAGCATAAATAGACACACAGATACAAATATATCTATATATATATATATATATATATATATATATATATATATATATATATATTAATCCACCTATCCACCTATATATCTGTGAATCTATCTCACCTTGTGCCCTCTTCTGAATCTACCAATGATTCAAAGCATCTTTTCAGACAGCCTCCCCTCTCTCACTTTCTCTTTCTCTTTCTCTTTCTCTTTCTCTTTCTATTTATCTTTCTCTTTCTATTTCTCTTTCTATTTCTCTTTCTCTTTCTCTTTCTCTTTCTCTTTCTCTTTCTCTTTCTCTTTCTCTTTCTCTTTCTCTTTCTATTTTTCTTTCTCTTTCTCTTTCTCTTTCTCTTTCTCTTTCTCTTTCTCTTTCTCTTTCTCTTTCTCTTTCTCTTTCTCTTTCTTTTTCTCTTTCTCTTTCTCTTTCTCTTTCTCTTTCTCTTTCTTTTTATCTTTCTCTTTCTCTTTCTCTTTCTCTTCCTCTTTCTCTCTATCTTTGTACATCTTCCTCTCACCGCCCAGTCTCCTCTCGCCATCTCCCACCGGATCCCTCTCTCCGGCGCGTTTGGTCAGCTAATCTGGAAGAGCGGCTGTTTGGTTTGGACCGAGTCGCAGTTAGTGCTGGAGGCTGGGATGCAGAGGTGGCGCCTTCACGCGCCCGTCGATCGGCCAGTGGCCAAGTTCCTGCGTCGGCGCGAAGTCGTCAGCAGCCCGGCCGCGGACACCGTGTGATTTAGATCAATCCAACTGCGCGACGACAGGTGCTGTGTACACCGTTGGACAGAAAAAGGCTGGCGCGGAAATATCGACGAGCTGCCGACTTTGCCGGAAGCAGATATCTACTTCGCAGACAAGACGGTGACGTATTGGGTAGAGACAGCCGGCCTGTGACGTATTGGGTAGAGACAGTCGGCCTGTGCGCGCACGTGTGTGTGTGCGTGTGTGTGATGACCGAAACAGACGGCTGATCGGTGAGACATAGTGCAGTGCGCTGGCTGTCCTCCGAGCGATGGCGCAAGCGTGGTGCCTATTGCTGGTTGTGGTGCCATGCTTGGCACGAATTGGCCTACCCTTGGCCAAAGGGAAAGAGCAGTGTGCGGCTTTCCCGGAGCTACACTCCCGTCCCGTGGTTATCATGGGAAAAGTGGTGGCCTTCTATCCCACTCGCGTACCGCGGGTTGGTTTCCTGGTGAAAAGACTGGGCCTGGTTGAGGTGACGCGGGTGGTCACGGGTCAGGTCAGTCGACCTCAGGTCGTGGTGGAGGGGTTTTATCAGGTCGGCGTATGCAACTCCCGTCTGAGACTGCGCGATTCGCGGATCTTCTTCCTGAAATCTTCCGACGTGAGCCCTGGCGGGAAGAGCGCCGATCACGTCGAGTTTCGCCTGCTCTCAACAGTGCGGGTGACCGCCGCGAATCTGAAAATGGCGCGCGAATATAGAGGTGAGTACCACACTCTTAGCGTGTGTGCATTGCACGTTGTGCATGTGCATTCTACGTTGTACATGTGCATTGTATGCACGCAGAATACAGTGGTGATGGTATTGCTATGCAATACCAATGAGCCCGTGTAAAATGGCTTCGCTAGTGAAGCAGTTTAACACAACGTTAGGATATGTACATGGGAAACCCACTCTGTTCGGCTCAACCCGTACCTCCCGCATGGTCATAGGTCGGTGATGGGGTATACAGGTAACTCCCCGGTATTATCTGCACGATGCCACGACTGAACAGCTAGTGACTGCTCGTGGGAAACTATTGTGGAGACAAATGGCCGAGTGTACGGAACTTTTCACACAAAGGAAACGTGATATGGCTTGTCTCAGGCACTCTGAAAGCTAAAATGCGGACTATTGTGTCTAAGGTTTGTTCTGTAGCCGAAGTGTTGTTCATTGACCTAATTGACTGTGCATGACATTTGTGAATTTGTGAAATAGATTATTCCGTGGTTATTTCAGGACCTGATATCAAGCTAAGCGTCACTTTTTTCATGGGAATTCTCAATATATCAGTTTGGAACTGCATTTCGTGCTTTCGATCCATGCCATCTCACCAGCTTAACTCGACTTAAGTCGTAACCTCTGCATGCAAATATAGCGTATGCTATGTTGCTAGGGCTACTGGATGCTAAATAATAATATGGTAAGACCTTCAGATGCATATCGTGTATAGTATGGGTGCAGTTGTATCAAAAGATTGAATAGAGAACTATCAAGTTTGTTGAAATGAAACCTTAGACCTTACCTGAACAGTCACATACCGCTTGGAAGCGGTAAGAGGACGCCGCATCAACCCCTGCACTAGGGAAGGTGGAAAAAGACAGTTCACGGACTAAGGTGCAGGTTGAAAATTACCTCTTCCATCGGGTAGCAAACTTCTTTGTCAGTGAGCTACACAGTTTGGTGGGTTCAGGACACCAAGTTAACACCATTCTGTTCGATACAACACCGGCAGGAATGATTGCTAACGTCACGAAAAGTCGGGAACTGTCCTGCACCTCCGCTGCCCACAAGTCGATGCATTTCAGCATTACACCGTACAATGGTTATCTTTCAACGACAAACCGTTGTCGGCAAGCCTCTCCAGAATTGTTGTGATGATATTGTGTGGTTCGGCAGAAACACGGTTTCCATATTGGTGTGAAGAAATCTACTCTCACACTTTCCACCTGTGCTGTGCTTTGACAGAAAGCTTAGCATATCGAACAGATTTATAACAGAGTTACACTTTTGTATATGTCACCACGGAATCATTATCAAAGTACAAAATCGTTGATACTTACGCCAGTTCGTTTATGAGTGGGGAAGAATGATCTAAATTGGCTCATGAATAGCTTATAAATGCTAAAAAGGTAATAAAAAGCACCCAATATTGTTAACATAATCTACCCTCCAATTCTTCTCTTTCATCATGTGATGATTTTCACATGTATGCTTCATCAGGTCACGCAGCATCACATCTATCTATTTGTGATCACTGAAAGCCCAGAATGTAGGCAAACGATGCGCTTCGCACTAAGTTAGAGGATTTCCTGAGTTAATTGCGTTCTTAGGTAGCCTTAAGCAAACAAACAAAAAAACGACACAACAGACAAGGAAGTAAGGATTCGATACCGGGAATGTGAAAAGTAAATCATGAAACTATATTAACTGTACTCCGGAAGAGTTTTGGTGTGATGGGCACGTTATGTGTAAATAATTCAAATGTGAACGTGATGTAATTTTTAACCTTGCTGAAATACAGTGAACTAATTACGATCCCGAGACGGGATTGAAACCTGTTTTCCTAAAAATCCATCTTTGACTACGCGCTTCAACAAGCTGTCATCGTAATATGCCGTAGTCACAAACAGTAATATGGAAACCAAACATGATGATGCAATTAATACCTAGCACTTTCATGCCATTTTTGCTTCAGTTCATTCTTGTGTGTCCATGATAAGCACACTTTGCGTACCAGGAATCCTTCGTCGTATCGATCTAGTTCAAGCGAAGCAACGATCTCAATTTTTAAGCACCTGCATCATTGTTCTAGCCATGGGTGGAGTCATGGGGAGGGGGGGGGGGGTAGCACGAATTCCTTAGTCGGAGAGGATCTAACGGCAGGTTTATCGGTCTACGCCAAATATTTTGAATCCAAGCATGCGACTTCCTCAATTGAGATATGTCTCCATCGCTTTCTCTGCTTCCAGATACGAAATCAATTCCTTGCACAACACCTGACACATACATCCGGGGCATCGGATACTCAGTAAGCCGACAATGCCGTGACTACTCGACCAGTGTGGCGTAAGACACGCGAGATTGTTGGCTCAACCGCCCAGCACGCGGTCCCCTCCCTCACCGACGATTCGTTGAAACGCCCATCAGTCCGCCGAATTGGACAAGTCGTCAAGGTCGAAACTACCGGTCGATTTTCAAACTGGAAGGTCAGAATATGTGCTTAGTGCTCACATGCACATAGCAGATGGCGCTGCATCATACTGTGATCAGTTGGCAAGACCGCATGTAGCAACTGCAGCGCAGTGGGTGTGGCAACTTGTACTCGCCATGTGCGTGTTAAGTGCAAATGTGTGTTCACTGTCATTCACATTCGGCGCAATGAGCTTTCAAGACATAACCATGATTCCATGCCAATCCTGGATTGCCGAGGTGCACCACAGAACCCTCTAACGATGGCACACCGAAGCTGAGCACACCCGGAAATCCTCGGACACCTACTGACCACTGAGATCACCTGAATGTGCAGAGCGCATTAGCCACGCGTCGCACAGATGGTTGGCACCTTTGGCGGCCGGTGGAGTGTGTCGCGCTGATTGGCTCTTCGCATACCTGGGCGGGGCCGGAAGTGGAGACGCGACGTGGCAGATGACAGACTTAGGACATGGAATCTGGGCAGACGGTGATGTCGGTAGAAGAAGATGAAAAATATGAAAGAGGAAAAGGCGCTGATTCAGGTTGCATTGTTGTTAGCGATCAGGCGGGAGCATATTTGCGAGCTCTAAAATAAATATATGGCCTAAGGTTCCCATTTACTTCGGTAGGGCTCCGTGGTCAAAAATGGAATATAGCAATATGACAAGATATGAATAACTGGAACGACATGCTGTATGAGGAAGCGGAACTGCAAGCGGCTGCTGCATTATTGACTGTTAACATGCAGTCGCTATAAAGAGAGAAGTAAAATGTAAGCGATTCGCACGGTGGGGATGAGAAAGGATAAACATGAACATTGCGTTATCAACATATGTGAACACGGCCTACCCAATTGGGGCAAGGCAGCTTCAAGTGCATGCACTGCAATCGTAGACAGGATGAGAATGTTAGACTACATGTAAACTTGAAATTATTCACATGAACACGCACATATAAATAACAATGACACACACCATGTTGATGCGTGGTGTTTCTTCTGCTTCGTTGCTGCATGACTCTGATGTCATCTGATACCGTGCGTTTTTTTTTTTCATTATAGCATTTTTGGTTCGTATTTCCCGTCTTCGACTCATGCACCGAGTTGTTATTTTTTTTGCGTACTTTTCGCCATTGACGGGTGCTTGTCTTCGTATAATCGCTTACATAGGTTCCGGGTATGCTCACGTGTTCTTTTTGCACACAGAATTTATTCGATAGCATTGAGGTCGCTTTAGCTCAATCGGTGGAACGTTCGATTCCTGATCGCAACATCGTGGTTCGAATCCCACAACCGGCGGGTTTATCAAGGCCATCCTCGATCGATCGGCGTGAGAGGTTGGCGACGCCATGTGACCTAGCAGCCAAATGCGGCATAAAGGAAGCCAAGGTGATTCTTCTTCTGATAATATTGAACGGGCCTTCGTTTTGTTTGTGTAGTAATCACGGGATTTATTCACTTCTCGGTGTTTTAGGGTACGATTCGAAGTATCCATGTGAGCATCAACCTTCATTTGCTGATTATGTGGCCTTGAACAGTCATGTATGGCAGTGGTTATGAGGCTGTGGAGGCGCCATTTATAGGATCTGCAGTGATAAATGATCTGATGAGTGTACTCCATCAGAATGGTGGTAACCACCTGGCGTCTAAGGGACCGGCGAACTGATAACACCCTCAGCAGGCCTTCGTTAATGATTTCGTGGTGGTAGGTATGCACCAGGGCATGTGTTAGCGCCAAGAGAAGATAAAAAACTTGCATACTATAGTCTGCGTGTTTTCAAAGCTAATAGTTCAAAGCTAATAGTCCCGGAGATTGTAATATTGTCTTCGTACCGGATACATTGTGCACCAACGTGGCGCGACCTTCCACCAACCAAACCATGGTACTACCATCGTACCATCGACCCGTAGACACTGTTGTTGTGTGGTATGTGCTACCGCCTGAGGCGAACCTCTTCGGAAGCTAGCTGATGCGACAATACTAAACGGTAGCTCCCGACCGCGGTCCGGAGATGACCAGTGTCGAATTGGGATGCGACGCGGTGTCAAACGACGCGCAGCAAGCAGCAAAACCTGCACCGCCGCGTCACATGTGTCCCGCGTTCTGTACCTGCGCGCGCTGTGGGAGCGCTGACAGATGAGATTACTGAAATTAATCCGATTACACACACGTCACATTTGAGAATAGGTTTTTTTTTGCGGCTGCCCATGCAAGATGTCCGTGGACAATGCTGCATGTGCATGCAATCGAGGACAATTCCCCCCACCTTGCAAAAGGCTTTACTTCATGACTGGATTTGACGTTGCACCTTATTAGCAACGACGTATGTGTGAGGAGAGAGAGAGAAAGAGGGAGAGAGAGAGAGAGAGAGAGAGAGAGAGAGAGAGAGAGAAAAATGGGAGAGATAGATAGAGAGCGAGAGCGTGTGTGTGAATGATTGCTTGGTAAGGGGATGAGAGTAGGGTACAAGGGGGCTTGCGCAGTTCCTTCCACACACCTTCCTATGCGTGGCGTTCACCTCCACAAGCTCAGGCGCATGCATGTGCGTCTGCGTGTGTGTGTGTGTGTGTGTGTGTGTGTGTGTGTGTGTGTGTGTGTGTGTGTGTATGTGTGTGTGGGGATAGCACAATGGCACGTGCACACCTCGAAGCCTCCCGCGCTCGCCGTCTACGGTCGCGTTTGTCCCGCTTCACTTTCGACACAGTCCGTGTGGTGAGGCCACGTCAGGACTGCCGGCAGCGACACGACGGCAACACACCGTGCAGCCTGGGCTGTCGGCGAGAGCACGGCCGGGCGTGACAGATGATGCGTTCTGTGTGGTGCCATCGGAAGCGGCGGGATCGTCTGTTGACCTGACGCGCAGACGACGATCAGTTACCGCCCGGCACATCGCCGCCTGGCGTCGATCAGTGCGCGGTGACGTCACCGCCGGAGAGTTGGTGACGTCACCACACCGACTGCTGGCGACGTCACCACACCGGCTGCTGGCGACGTCACCACACCGGCTGCTGGCGACGTCATTGCTTGATGGAATAGAATCGTAAGATGTTCAATAGAGTTGTAAGACTGGTTACAACATACGTTATGATGATGACGATGGATGGTGATAGCACCGTCGGTCAATTTGGGCGTCATTGGTAACAGGTGACGTCACGATTGATGAACAAACAACAAACAGTGACATCACGGCTGAAGGCGTCTCCCGCCGAAGTCATAGGCGGCCACAGCGGCCAATGAATATCATGAGAGGGTGCATGTCAGTCACGTGACGCCGGCAACGCGACACCCGGCTCAGATTTCGAGGCCGAGTTGTGCTGAATCGGCCGCTGTGGAGAAGGTGACGTCGACAAATCGTGATTGATGCGGGTGGTGACGTTGAGCCTCGACTGATGAGCGGCGGTCGGCACGGCACGCGCTCTCTTCTTCACTGCGGAAATGTTCGTGAGCGACGTCTCAACCAATTGCGTGGAGTGACTGACCGCTACACCTGAGCCACATCTGCCACACGTCCGGCCGACGAAAAACCGCACAGTGACTTCTTCACTCGGTTCTATAACTGAATTTGGTGAGCTGGCTTACTTACGCCGCTTCACAACAAAGTGGAGACAACTGATAAAATTGCATCGTAATGCAGCTTAGCTCATCCCTGGCCGGTAGAACATGTTGTGTCCTGCTTGTTTAAGTCATGGCATTAGCCGATTAAGACGATGTGATGGCATGACCTTCCCAATCATATTACTATCGCTGAGTTTTTCCTCTGGACGCCATCGAAGAGAACACATTTGGGAACAGCGCGAATCAAAAGGTAACCTTGATCTCCCCATACATGCACAGTTGTTGACATTTTGCCAGCCTACGTTGCCCATGCAGCCGAATCGACACGAGGATAGTTTCACATCTCACTTCCCGGGCGGGTGGGTCGTGGGACTGCCAGATCTCGTGCAGCCGATTTGCGTGCGGTTATTGGTAAGAGGCGCGATGCTGGCCGCTGATGCCGGCCATCAGAAGGTGGGCCGGCCCATGTTTATACCACGCCCATCCACTACAATAACAACAGAGCCGGTCACGCAACAACTGTGGCACGCGAGTATGATGTTAGATACAGCCTCTTCAGTGTCTTAGACATTGTCTTAAGCACACATGGTAAACAAAGGATGATCGGAACAGTTGAGGACGAATTTGTTTCGCAGCTGCCACTGACTGAATTTAGCTGTTGGCTTCAGCTATTGGCTCACTTAGCCCAGTCATGCATTGGCTAACATGATTCTGTTGCATTTTTTCCATTTTCCCTTCCTGCACCTTCGCTCTTCCATGCTGGAAAGAGCTCATCGATAGGGCACTGATATTTGTCCTAAACTGATCTAGCAAGTAGCAAGTGCATTGTGCTCAAAAGCTACACTGTTTCAGGCCATAGGTGAGCTTACACATACATCCAGCAAGTCTCAATTTTCTTCTGACTGGTTTGCTCAGCATACATCCTACGGATACGCTGCAGAGCGAAACATGAGGAAGATCCTATAAGATACGCCATCCCGGTATTAAATTGCAATGGTTGAAGTGTGAATCGTATCACACAACGACACAGCACACAATCGCGACTGCACGTGCGCGGACCATGCCAACCCCCAGCTGAGTGAATTATTCACTGATGTGCTCCATGGGCTCCATGGGTGCCATGAATATCACCATCTCTTTCGCGGGCTTCATGATTTGGCACACCCTGCCGCTGGACGCATTTCCCAGTTCAGCCCCGAGAGCTCAGTGGTTGGCTGAGGGTCTGGCATGCCAGGTACGGGGTTCGATTCCCCGCGGTGGCCACGCTTTCTGCCAGGGTGAGAGGCAGGCGGCGCCGCATGGCCTGAGGGTCTGGCATGCCAGGTACGGGGTTCAATTCCCCGCGGTGCCCACGCTTTCTGCCAGGGTGAGAGGCAGGCGGCGCCGCGTGGCCTCTGCTGATGAGTGTGTCGTAAAGCCGCAGCCAACACGCCGTTCGAGGACGGAGACAATGATGGCGGAAGTAGCTGCATGGCACGGCGGCGATGAGTTTGATCCATGCTTTGTATGCATCACCTATGACCTCGTTATTTAACGCCAAAATAACGGTGGGTACCCATCATGCCCCACGATTAATTCACTCGTGTCCCAGGTAACCCATTGGGGCCTCATTCATGCGACCCCCATATTGTTTACAAGTGGCTTCAGCGGGTAGAGTACCTGCCCGCTCACCTTTTTACGCGGATTTTGTGTGGCTCCGGTGCGCCTTGCTGAGAGACGCTTGCTTGCTGGGCCGTTTTACCACGATGAGGTGTGTCGGCCATTGGACAGGTCTTTATGGCGCTCATAGAGTGGGTTGCCGAGCTGGCGGCGAGCTGACACTTCACCGCGTCGCCGCCATGGCACGGAGCCTGGAGCTGACAGGCCGACAAGTCAACGAAGTGATATCGCAACATGTTCATGCTGGATGTCAGAACCTGCTTTATCGACCCATTCACCAGTTCTCAAGGCACTTTATCAGTCGGTGCTTTATCGGCCCTCCGCTGTGGTGAGCGCGAGGAGTGCAGATGCACGCACCAGCGAGCAGAAACACATATTTGTGGAGTGTAAATGACACATTTAATTACTTGCCGAGTATTTAATGCGCATGATCTGTGTTGGACAGGAGAGTGAAATTGTTCTCCTCTACAACCAGGAATAGGTTTAAAGAGAGGAAGTGGCAACTTCCACACCTGAAATGATTTTACCTGACTGAGAATGATGATTGAGAAGTGTCTCTGCAAATCTGTTATCTGATGACATATGCACATCATGCGCATTCTACCCTGGTGGTTCTCTTGCAGAAACGTCATTGAACGTAGCCAATTGAAGAGATACTTGACCGAACAGTTATAGTTTTAATGCATGCAACTTACCTATGAATACTCACGCACGCACGAACCCTGCACACCGGGAATGGCAAATGCTGCCTGTGTAGAGCCCTGAACAAAGCAGGTTCGATGGGTCACTTCATGTTAATACCGTGACCGGAATTGTCTCAACACGATTACCATCCTTGTTCTTATTTTCCCCCTCTCCTCCTCTCTGTCTCTGTCTCAGAGACAGAGAGGAGAGGAGGAAATCTATCTCCCTATGTTTCTCTCTCTATTTCCATCTCCTACGCTCCCCTCTGTCCCTCTCCGTCTCCGTCTCCGTCTCCGTCTCCGTCTCCGTCTCCGTCTCCGTCTCCGTCTCCGTCTCCGTCTCCGTCTCTGTATCCATCTCTGTCTCCGTCTCTGTCTCCGTCTCTGTCTCTGTCTCTGTCTCTGTCTCTGTCTCTGTCTCTGTCTCTGTCTCTGTCTCTGTCTCTGTCTCTGTCTCTGTCTCTGTCTCTGTCTCTGTCTCTGTCTCTGTCTCTGTATCTGTCTCCGTCTCCGTCTCCGTCTCCGTCTCCGTCTCCGTCTCCGTCTCCGTCTCCGTCTCCGTCTCCGTCTCCGTCTCCGTCTCCGTCTCCGTCTCGTCTCCGTCTCCGTCTCCGTCTCCGTCTCCGTCTCCGTCTCCGTCTCCGTATCTGTCTCCGTCTCCGTCTCCGTCTCCGTCTCCGTCTCCGTCTCCGTCTCCGTCTCCGTCTCCGTCTCCGTCTCCGTCTCCGTCTCCGTCTCCGTCTCCGTCTCCGTCTCCGTCTCTGTCTCTGTCTCTGTCTCTGTCTCTGTCTCTGTCTCTGTCTCTGTCTCTGTCTCTGTCTCCGTCTCCGTCTCCGTCTCCGTCTCCGTCTCCGTCTCCGTCTCCGTCTCGTTCTGTCTCTGTCTCTGTCTCTGTCTCTGTCTCTGTCTCTGTTCTTGTCTCCGTTCTCCGTCTCCGTTTCTCCGTCTCCGTCTCCGTCTCCGTCTCCGTCTCCGTCTCCGTCTCCGTCTCCGTCTCCGTCTCTGTCTCCGTCTCCGTCTCCGTCTCCGTCTCCGTCTCCGTCTCCGTCTCCGTCTCCGTCTCCGTCTCCGTCTCCGTCTCCGTCTCCGTCTCCGTCTCCGTCTCTGTCTCCGTCTCCGTCTCCGTCTCCGTCTCCGTCTCCGTCTCTGTATCTGTCTCCGTCTCCGTCTCCGTCTCCGTCTCCGTCTCCGTCTCCGTCTCCGTCTCCGTCTCCGTCTCCGTCTCCGTCTCCGTCTCCGTCTCCGTCTCTGTCTCTGTCTCTGTCTCCGTCTCCGTCTCCGTCTCCGTCTCCGTCTCCGTCTCTGTCTCCGTCTCCGTCTCTGTCTCTGTCTCTGTCTCTGTCTCTGTCTCCGTCTCCGTCTCCGTCTCCGTCTCCGTCTCCGTCTCCGTCTCCGTCTCCGTCTCCGTCTCCGTCTCCGTCTCCGTCTCCGTCTCCGTCTCCGTCTCCGTCTCCGTCTCCGTCTCCGTCTCCGTCTCCGTCTCCGTCTCCGTCTCTGTCTATGTCTCCGTCTCCGTCTCCGTCTCCGTCTCCGTCTCCGTCTCCGTCTCCGTCTCCGTCTCTGTCTATGTCTCCGTCTCCGTCTCCGTCTCTGTCTATGTTCTCCGTCTCCGTCTCCGTCTCCGTCTCCGTCTCCGTCTCCGTCTCCGTCTCCGTCTCCGTCTCTGTCTATGTCTCCGTCTCCGTCTCCGTCTCTGTCTATGTCTCCGTCTCCGTCTCCGTCTCCGTCTCCGTCTCCGTCTCCGTCTCCGTCTCCGTCTCCGTCTCCGTCTCTGTCTCCGTCTCCGTCTCCGTCTCCGTCTCCGTCTCCGTCTCAGTCTCCGTCTCCGTCTCCGTCTCCGTCTCCGTCTCTGTCTCTGGGGGCGTTGCTGCGCCATGGCTTGATCCTCTCCTGATCGGGCCCGAGTAGGAGCAGTGGCGCCCGACGCCGTGCCCTCGGGGCATTGGGTGGAGCGCAGCACCTCATATCGCGGCGCACATGGTCGTAAATAAGGCGGTGCTGGCTGACGAGCTGTGATAGCCGGCCCTGCCAACTCGGGGCAGGTGTACTGTGACGCCCTGAATGGTGCTGCAGAGGATGATGGAAGCCGCAAGTAATTATCCGAGCTTCCATATACAATCATGTCATCATTGTAGACGTAACAGTACTGACAATAGGATAACGTTTAGACTCTTGTGTGTCATCGTCTCTGTCAGTTATGAAGCTGTCTTGCCAGCTGACGTTTCATCACTATCGATTATCCATCATGTGATTAAAGTCTCTTCAGTCGTCTCTGACGATTTCGGAACAATAGGACAAATGAGATGAAGACAATAGCGCGAAGAGAAACAATTACTATGGTAGGGCGTGAGGCGGAGCAGGATGAGTGGACACAGTTATGTGACCACCTTCGTCACTTCCCGTTATTCCTTGAAAAAAATGTTGAGCTTCCTCCCGTTTTTCGTTTGCCGACACGGGTGGTGCAAGTACTTGCGGTGGTATGGACAATGTGCACGAATAAATGGCTTTTCCACTGCTCAACCTCTATAACTTCGCTTTGCTACGCTATTCGTGACTTCAGTCCCCAACACTGACCCATCCTCATTGCCTTTAAGTTCAGAAAGGACCTATGGACATCTCACCGTTTGCGAGTGTCCATGTGAAAACCTACATCTGGCTATCAGTTTTTTGGTTTCTTACTCCCGTTAATGTCTCAATCCACGTGATTTTGTATTTTTTTAAAATAAATAATCATGAACAAGAATTGTGATTGTCGACCTTAAGAATTTGTTTTTACTTCTGAGACAGTTTTCACAAAATCACTCTAAAAGATACACTTCGCACTCGAAGCCGCAAGCTGGACAAGATCGAAAGAGCCATTGCTAGCTGCCGATTATCGCTTTGTGCGGGCAGCCGGCGGCATGAGACGGCGATATTTATAATCTGTCCAGACGGCAACCAGACGGCGAGAGCGCGTGCCGCGCGCCGCTCGGCCTCCGCTAAATGACCGTACGGTCACAACCGAGGACCACCATTTCTAAGCGTGATGGAAAACTATGACGGAAGCACATCATTGCCACATGGTGCTCGACCGTTACCAAATGTTGTATGACACGATAAATTAGAAAGTATATGTTTTATGACGGGTTGTACTTACGAGGTCCAAGTGACAACAGAGGTCCAGTTGTGTGAACTGGGCAGATAAATATCGTGTATTTCGAGGACCATGTGTGTGATGTGCATGTAAAACCGAGGCCCATGTTGACCTTTGTACGTACATTAATTTGGACATCTCCAATGGCTAAACGGGTATTATTTATCCCAATATGTGATCTACTATCAACGCACCATTTTTGTGGTCAAGGATTTCGGTCACGGTGTACCCCACACTTCGATGCTGATTTGTGACGTACCCATGCTGCGTTGTCGTGACACCATCTGGCTGCTGTTGATCTTCCTCTCGATGAGACCTCTCGATTGTTTAAAAAAAAGCTGGGTCTGACAGGACTCGCCGCTGAACAAGAGGTAAATAATGCGGCACTGGCGAGTGGTTCGCCAGGCACGCCAAGAGGTATATTGGAGGGGCCCAATGCATTAAGGCCATGTGTGCTTGCTAATTTGGTTGGCGGGGCAAACCCGATAGTGTCCCATGTTTACTCGCCCAGTCTTTCCGGTCAAATTCTCACACCCCGCCTCAGGGTGGGGCATTATAAGCCCCCCCCCCCTATGAAATGTAGGTGTAGACACCCGCCCCAACTTCGTATATTGTGTGTAAGGACATGTGGCACATCTCCGCCATTCCAAGTGGTTAAAAATACGGTACGATCTGAGAAAGAGGGAATTAACTACCCGTAAGGAAAGATGAATGACCTTAATCGACATTTCTTGTTTGCCCAACTCGCATTCATATCTATTACTCTTTTTTCGCTGCTGAGTTAGTGGTTCCGTAAGGGTGTACACAGAAAATTAGTTCCGACAATTTAAAGCCTCAGAACCGTTCGACAGGATTTAATAAGTGGTGAAGCCAATCCTAGTGGTATGGGATCCTTTCCTGCATTTTGTTGGGGGACACTCAAACCCCCACGAGGAGAGTTGATACAAGGGTTTGCTTTCCAGCGAGGTTCACTCAGATGCTGGAAGGTAGCGCGAAACATCGAACATCGTCATTGTAACACCGCTTTTAATTGACAACACTTAACATCTGAAGCGCCCCCGCTCCCTGCCCTCACTCAACACTTTTTGCTGACGCCGTATGGGCACTTGTGGCCCACGTCTTCCAACGCCCTTACTTTAATAATTCCTTTTAGAAGGGGACTCTCCTCCAGTGCGGGACATCCCTTTCCAGCAAAGGGCACCTCTTTCCGGACAGGCACTCCTCATCTTTCATGGCGAACGCCACTGAGGTTCCGGGATTCACAGGAACCTGCCCCATTTGGACCGGTTGGAAATTCACACAGAGCCGATGATGGTGTACCATTTGTTGCGTTGTTGCCCTTGTTTGCGCAACTGCGACTGCTGTTTGCTCGCAGGCCGGCGCTATCCCAGGCGTTGAGTGGTGACGGCGCATGTCTTCGTGGTGTGCGCGATACTATTGCTGCCCACACCGGAGAAACAACATATTCAACGCGAGGTGACCAAATAGACTGATGCATACACCTGGGACCAGATAATACCAACTGACCAATATTGAACCTTCAGGACCAAATTAAGACAGAACGGACAGAGGCCGAGGCAGAGGCAGGCAGACAGTGAGGGACATACGGAGACACATACAGAGACAGAGTAAGAGCAACAGCAAGAGTAAGAACAAGAGAAAGAGAAGAGGAGGTAGAGGAAGATGCAGAAGCGGAGGAAGGCGCAGAGACAGAAACGGAAACAGAGTGAGAGAGAGAGAGAGAGAGGAGAGGAGATGGAGATGGAGATGGAGATGGAGATGGAGATGGAGATGGAGATGGAGATGGAGATGGAGATGGAGATGGAGATGGAGATGGAGATGGAGATGGAGATGGAGATGGAGAGGGAGAGGAGGGAGAGAGGGAGAGGGAGGGAGGGGGAGGGAGGGAGGGAGAGAGGGAGAGAGGGAGAGAGAGCTCCCTGGGGCGACGTGAAGGGCCCCTGGATCTACGAAAGGGCCCCGGGTTCAAGGAGAAGATTTTGGGGTGTAGGGGCGCATCGACTGCGCCTGTCATGCAGCCTCAAGGATAATGTCCCGGACCGATGAAGAGGGCCTCTGGTCAACGAAGAATGCCAACGGGCAGATGATGAGGACCCTGGGCTGAGCCAACGTGGGCTTCTCGGTCGACTGAGGGGTCCATGATCGTTGGAAGGGCTCCCGGGCTGACGAAGGGGCCCAAGCCAATATGAAGGGCCTCTGGGCTGGTGGCGGTGCTCAAGCCGAAGCAAGTCTCCTGATTTTATGAGCAGGTCGTAAACTTTCGAAAAAAAGGGCGCCTACCTGACCGAAAAGGCTCTGGATCGTTAAAGATGGCCCATGGGATGACGGATGGGCTCCTAGTTACCGGAGGTGATCTCGCGCCGTCAGAAAAGGCCCCTGGGCGAACGCGCGGGGTCCAAGCCGTACAAGCAAGGGCGTCGCCACCGGGGGGGGGGCAGAGGGGGCCAGTCGCCCCCTGCCGTGAGACTGGGGGCGCCGCCCCCCCTGAAATTTGAGGAGGCCCCTATCCGGAAATGCACAGGAAAAAGGTGAGCAAGGAGGCCGACCAGACATGAGAGGAGGCATCCAAGACGTGAGAGGAGGCCGACCAGACATGAGAGGAGGCCTCCAAACGTGAGAGGAGGCCAATAATTTGAAGAAGGAGTCACCTAGGAGAGGATAGGAGGCCCCAGAAATCAAGAGAGTGCCAACAATTGGCACGGATGCCCCCAGGAATGCAAAGGTGGCCCCCAGGATTGCAAAGGAGGCCCCCAGGATTGCAAAGGAGGCCTCCAGGATTACAAAGGAGGCCCCCAGGATTGAAAAGGAGGCCCCATGATTGAAAAGGAGGCCCCCAGGATTGCAAAGGAGGCCCTCAGGATTGCAAAGGATGACTCCAGGAATGCAAAGGAGGCCCCCAGGATTGCAAAGGAGGCCTCTATGATTACAAAGGAGGCCCCAGGATTACAAAGGAGGCCCCCAGGGTTGCAAAGGAGGCCCTCAGGATTGCAAAGGAGGCTCCCAGGATTGCAAAGGAGGCCCCAATACGGGAAGGGAGACCTCAGAAAATGAGAGAAGGCCCTAAGACGGAAGAGAAAGCCAGTGGATATGAGATGAGGTTTCGGAGACGCAAAAGCAGCCCCCAAAACGGGTAAGGTTCCACCAAGATAGAAAAGGATGATCCAGAAAAGTGGCAGGAAGCACTTAATTCGGAAGAGGACGATATAAGATTGGAAATAAGATCCTTTGATGAACGTGGAAGACGTAAAATAGGAGAGAAGGGCAATTAGATAAGAGGGATGGCTCCAGGCGAGAAAGAAGGCTTCAAAACGGGTAAGAAGGTCCCCAGGAAATGAGAAGGTAACTGAGATAGGAAAGGTTGCTTGTAATTTGGAAGAGGAGGCACCTGAAAGAGAACAGGAGTCCACCAGGAGACAAAAGGCCACCCTTAAAATGGGCAAAGATAGAATCAAAACGTAGAACAGGAGGCCCCAAAGACGTGAGAGGAGGCCCCTAATTTGGAAAAGAAAGCCTCTAGAAAAGAAAAGGAGGCCCCTGCCGGACTCGAGAGGAGTCCCTCGAGATGGAGTAGGAGGTCTCCAGGGCCGAATGAGGCCCGACGACCGGAAGGAATTCCCAGGAAATGAGAGAAGGCCCTTAAGATGTGAGTGGTAGGTAGCAGGTATGGAAAGAGGCGAGGTTTCCAAAATTGAAGATCCCCTCAAGACGGGTAAGCTTTGCGAGGACAAAGGAGGAAGCCCACGAGGCGTGGCAGGAGGCCCCTAATTTGGCAGAGGATGCCCCTAGAACATGAGAGGAAGCCCCATGCCATGTTAAAGGGGCCCCAGGATGTGGGAGGAGGCCCTCCAAAACAGGAGACGCGGACCATTGAATATGGAGGAGGGTAGGACGCACGAGAAGACGTCCAAAACCGGTAAAGAGGCTCCAGGAAATGAGACGAGACCCCTAAGACGCGAGAGGAGGTCTATAATTTCCAAGAAGCCCCTGAAATGGCAGGAGTCGTGTCGGGGTACTTGAAAATCACGATATGGGCCCAAAAAGATCCTGCCGGGGCCCCTGAAAATCACGCTGAGCCTAGGGGTACAAAAAATTCACGCCCGAACCATGAAAATCACGCTAGGGGCACGATGGGTCGTACCGTTTCCCAACAGTATCATTGGGACACAAATGAAGCCGGGGCAACGAAAAACAATCCGGAGATGGATAATCACTCTGGGGCCCCAACAATAAAACCAAAAGCATCCAAAACGTATTGGACACCCACAAAGTGTCGAGGTCGCTAAGACTCGCGCTAGGGATCCAAGCAAATGACGTCGGGACACAACAGATTACATTGGACAAAAAAGTCGCGTCGCAGCCCTTGAAAATCTCACTGGGGACCAAAAAGGTCGCGCCTGGACCCCAAAGTTTGCAGCTGCCCCAAAAATCAATTATCAACCGGAATGTCACTCTGCGCCCCAAAACATCGGTTCAAAGTCCCCCCCAAAACCCGTTGGGCACTGGAGAAAAACGTGTCAGGGCACCGAAAAAAATCGCACCTGGAGACCGAAGAATCGTGCCAGGACCCAAAAATATCACATAAGGGCCTATAAAAAAATAGTACTCGATGTCCAAAAGTTCACACCGAGACTCGATCGAATCGACCCCAGCACCGGAAAATTAAGAACAGGTCCGGAAAAAATTACGTGGAGGGCATTTATACTCAGAAAGGTGCCATCGGCTGAAAAAAGTCCTTCGGTGGCCGCGGTGACACATCAAAGGGGCAAATGCCCCCTCCCACCTAAGAGGGATATGCTCCCAAGAATCGAGCCGAGGCCCCCAAAAGTCGCGCTGGGGCCACACAAATTCGCGTCCGTCCACCAGAATTCGCGTAGGGGCTCCAAGTAAATACGGCGGGCCCAAGAAAACTCGCTCCGAGGCACGAAAATCTGCAACAGGAACCGTCAAGATCGCGTTGGGGTCACAGCTAAGTACAGCGCGCCCCGCAAACTCGAACCGGTCGCACCAAATTTCGCGCTTGGACCCACAATTCCCATCGGTAGTACCCAAAATTTGGTCTGGGCATCACAAATTAACGTCGGGGCTGCCAACAATTGGCGTCTAGGGCCCCACATAGGCACCGTGTGACCCCAAAGTCGCATCGGTA
Source organism: Ashinkailepas kermadecensis (assembly GCA_034440615.1). Classification (NCBI taxonomy): domain Eukaryota; kingdom Metazoa; phylum Arthropoda; class Thecostraca; family Neolepadidae; genus Ashinkailepas; species Ashinkailepas kermadecensis. Next base: position 134,321 of record JAOTOM010003128.1, read on the forward strand.
TCCGAAAAATAAAGCCGGAGCCCTCCAAAATAAGGAGGGATTCCAAAAAAAGTCCGGGTCAGGACAATGGTTCTGGAGCACCGAACATGTCATCAGGTGCCTTGACAAATCGCGTACGGCATCGAAAAACATACCGGAGCTCGAAGAAAATCGAAGTGAGATACAAAAACAGGGCGCCAGGGACTAAAAAATCAGGCCGGGATTCGGAAGTTAAAGAAAATTCAGAAGAGATCTACAACAATCGCGTTGAGCCCAGATAACTGGCGTTGGATCCCGGAACCACGCGCCTGTGCGCGATAAGTCGCGCTTGGACCCAGAAAAATCGCACCGAAGCCCCAAAATCGTACTTGGGCCCCACAAATGTGCGCCAGAAGCCACAAACAACACAGCGGGACCCTAAGAGCACAACGGGGACCGAAAATGCGACTGGCTCTCCAAAGCGCAGTCTCGCAAAAAGCGACAGGGCCCGAAAACATGCGTTGTAGCCATAACTATATATACCGGTAACTCTAAAAAAAAAAAAAAAAACACCGGAAGCTCTCAAGGCATACAGGGGCCATACGAGCGCACAAGGGCCTGAAAACGAGCAGGGGTTTCGAAAATGCGTTGGGCTTCTAACAAAAATGGATTGGAGCCCTAAGACACATCCGTAGACGAAGAAATACGAAACGGATCCAAAGAAATACGCTCAGGCAGGGCCTCGGTTCGGTAGCCAACCTGGAAGCATGTTTAATCAAAGATATGAGGTGCATCAAAGCTCAGCGGGTATCCGCATTTCTTCACCATAAAATATTGGAATTAGGAAACTTATGATCGAATTTAATGAATCGAATTTTCGCAGCGAACGCCCATACGAAGCATTTTATCACGTAAGATATGGCGCAAGTCTATCATGTGGCAGCAATTAGCAAAGCGTAGGAGGCCCAGCAGAATCCGTAGCATCGCACGAAGTGTGGCGAATGCGCCGAATGCGCAAGATGGGTGTGCACGTGCACTGACGTTGGCGTCGTGGCGACCGGGCACTATGAACTGGAATGTTTGAAATTGGGAAATTTTACATTTTAAAGTGATTTGTGTAGGTGTAATTTCAGCAGTGCGAGGTGACTTATGAAGGGATACCAAAAGAATACATTCGAACAGGGTGGGGGACCTAGGGTTGAAATCCGACGAATCAGAAACGATAGTGGTAGATTAGGCCCCTCCACAGGATAATTCAGTTCATCACTAATTATTTTACTTAAAAAGGTCCCCTTTGGCAAAATAGTGGTCGAAATCGGAAGACTTTATTGAGTAGTTGGACCCCTCCAAATACGTTTGTCCCCCCTCCCTTTAACGCAAATATAGGTACGTCACTGGTCCCCCCAATAATTTTCAGAAACTTACGCCCATGGAGCAAAGCCAACATTGCGGGGACAAATTCCCCCTCACAAGCATACAAAACAACACCGATGCCCCATATGAAATCGGAGAAATGATGTTTTAAAATGTATTTTCTTCTACAAAGTTGTCTTCCTGTGATTACAGCCTGCATGATTAGAGCTTCCCAGCTTCAATACCTTCTTTATAATTTACATAATTATATATTTATATTATATTATAATTATACATACATCTATAATACATAATTATACATAATAATACATACATAATACAATTTAACGACATAATTTACAAAAACGGTAAACAACCACGATAACCATTGGCGTGACCGCGTGGAATCCGAAGGTTTTGATGTTCATGATATTAGCAACGCATCTCCGCTCTCATCCTTCATCCTTTTCTCCTCATACTATTTCAATCCGTTCTTTTTTTTATGATCTTTTTTTCTTGGCTTAATAAGGCACGCAACCAATCTTCCTTAAGTCGAACGGGCGGTTTCATCCCCACCGGACCAGAGAAGTCACTCGGGTCAAACACGGTGTACCGTATAAAATTCGAAGTACTTCACTTACCCGAATGATTCCAACGCCTAGATGTCCGCTGTCCATCAAAGATGCAGCACATCGAATTACGTGAACTTGAATGTCATAGTTTGACCTCAGGTCACCGAAGTTGGTTTTTATTCATGCACTATATCTATGTACGGGGTACCGAATAAAGTCATGGTGGCACATTGACATACCTGATTTTTGCAGGTCATAGTCTACATAGCACGTACATAGAGCACATCAATCAAAATGACCCATTATGGCC